>JAGXCT010035344.1:0-15289 GCA_022495035.1 Philopotamus ludificatus
ACTCTTCAACCCTCTCCAGATCTGGAAGATTAGCAGATCTGGATAGCTGATTATTATTACAAATTAAAAAAATATATTTCGCTCATAGTTTATTTAAAATATAAGAAGTAAGGTGAGGTAAACATACAAAATAATATTAACAATAATAAAATAACAAGAGGCACGTGGCTTAAAGAAGCTGCGATTCAGTATCACTGCACTGAGTTGCAGCGCGACACGGCCCTTAGCGGTGAGAGATCCCCCCCCCCACACACTCCGCTACCGGCCCCCATCCACCCAATACAACGCCGGCAGCGCTCTTGCTCTACACCGCGCATCGTAACACTGCGCACGTATGCACAGACCAGATTAATAAATATAAATTATATTTATATTTTCGTACACATAATAACATAATTAATAAACACATATATTAATATATAAAAATATAATTTCCCAAATTTTCTTTCAACTATTTAGTAAATCGCCAACTCCTTTTTTAATCCCACTCTGAAATTTATAAATATAAATAAATAACTAATCATTATTATCCTGAATATTCTGAAAAAAATATCGCCTTTAATAAATTATGTTAAATTATATTTTAGCTAAGTGTAGTAGTTGTTTTATTTTTTGTTGCTGCTCTTAATTGACTCAATGCTTATAGAATCGACTCTAATTAAGTCTTAATCATCTAACATTTTTTCTAGTAGGATCTTTCTTTAGCAAACTATTTTAAAATCTTTTTAAGGCCTCAATAAATACAGCGTTAATTTTTGTAAAGAAGATCATAGCTCCTTTGAATTTATAGATGTTTTTTTATGATGAAATCGACTAGCATCATTTGCTAGCTTTATGTATACCTTTATTATGCCATATTATTCTGTAAAATTTTGTATACAAAATTATTATGTATTAACTAAAAAAACAATATTTTTATAAATAATAGCCAAAAATTCAATATTTCATGAAATATAAAAAAAAGCTGTTTATTATTCTAAAACAAATAAATGTAAAACTTTGTTTGAAATGAACAATATATAATATAAACCACATTGCTATATATATTTATATATTAATAAATAAATCAAATTAAATTCTCTTCTCAAAAAGTGTTTTGTGCATCGGGCTCGCGTGCGCGGTTGACATAAATGAATCCCCCCGCTCGCCTACCCTACTTCATCCGGCGGCACCATATCCATCATAGCCGCGGGCAAACCAGCCACCAGATAAGTCAAGCCAAACAATTACCCACAATAAACGCTTTTATTCATGCCCCAATTTATATCGCTATTTAACTTGTATCATGTTAAATACTTTTTGATCGCCTTTACAAAAAACGATCGAAGGACTTTGCAAAAAAACGCATACCAAGACGGCTTGGGTCCCCGTGGTATGGACACGAAAGGGGAGCCCTCACGTCACGTGTGAAACTCAGGTTCCTTTGGCCTCGACTGACATTCAAGAATCTGGTAAGGCCTTTGCCCTCAGCGAGTGAGAGCCTTGTGGCTAGTAAGTGATGATGATGATACATAGAATAGGCTTTATTATAGTATTTTTATTGCCGCTATTAATGAATATATTTTCTCTGTATTGACCAAATTATTTTTAACAAGGCAAACTGTGCTGATATTTAAAAATCCAGTCAAAGTAAAAGTTTTGGTTAATCAAATATATGCTCAAAGTTGATTACGAATTTTTCAGATATTTTTGAAAATAGATGATATACGCTTTAATATGATATATATAACGTTAATAGGCAATTAAAAACTGTGAATATATAGTTGATAAAATCTAATTTTCGTAAAAAGCATTTTTGGCAGAAGAATTCAAGATGTATTCTATAGTGCCGCAACTGTGTGCGCCGCACAATCTAGCCATATGGACAGCGCGCACCTGACAAACACATGTAGTAATTTGTAAAATGTCTTTAGTGATTCAAAATTTATTATTAAATTCCGAAATCAGTGGATATAAAAAACCTTTTATAGACCTTTTTTGAGCTTCTATAAATAATCCAAATTCCAAAATTAGATAATTTAATAAGTGATCATCATTTTTATCAAAAAATTAGTAATTCGCATTGCACATTACATATTAAAAAAATAATATATGCAAGTAATTACTTTTTATAATAAATAATTTGAATAAAATTATATATTACGTGCTGTTCTTATTTGAAAGTCTGAATGGAATTTTTTCTCAGACTCCATTGTATCGGATGTCTCTTGCTCGCGTTCACATTGTTAATAAACAGTCTGAAAAAAAATATCGATCGTACGCATGTTCGATACTTAATCGATAGTAATCGATATTCTGTTGAATGTGGTATTTTTTTAAAATCCTTTCTCTCCGGAAAGAGTGTCAAATAATGACTAAAATTACATTTGAAACGATGCTAAACAAATAATCCTCCCACATAGTGGATCATGTGTGTAAGTGGACTGATTATATTTACTTACAATATTTACATGACTATAGTAACAGTCGTACAATGTGTCATAGTGATTTATGAGTCGAAACTGAAATTGGGCCAAAGTTATAATTAAATATTTTTTTAAGATGATTCATTCAATGAATGGAAACATTTTCTTCGGAAAAAAAAATTAACGTGACAATAACTGATACAGAAAATCGTAAAAATGTAATATTTTTTATGCAAAATTATTATCCAATTTATTTTCGCATCTAATTCATATTGCAGAATACATAATTTGTACCAGCTGTTCTTTATTAGCACGCGAAAGTTCATAGACATCTCAATTTATCTGCAGCTCAATGCATTTATTGCATTTCCGATCGATGTAATTGGTTAATTATTTTTTTTATCAAAGAACTAGTTCATCCAATGCGTTTACCGGTTCATTGAGTTTATGAAAAAAAAATTAGTAATGTCCAAAGTATTTTACATATATTTATTTTGTAATGAATGATGATGGTTACACAAGTTTTACTATGCAACATCGTACGTCTCCCCACCAAATATGAGACCATGTGTGATATTGACATTCAATACTAATGAGAAAAAGTTTTCTTTTTGAATCAATCCTAAGCACAGGTCAGTTTGTGAGATACACTGGTTGAGTTAACAGCTTTTGCTCCAGCAGTGGTGTTAACTATTTGTTACTTAACTATACAGTGAGTACGCAGTTCTTCATTAGAACTTGATGAATTAAATCGTGAATCATCTGTATATTTAATTAAAATTAATTTATTGAAGAATAAAACATTTCATCACTTTCATCTTAAGTGACTCAATTATTGTCTTCGAAAAAAAACTTATTTGTTTATTTATTTGACAACAATAGATGAATGGCACAACAGAAAGATTCCAAAGCGTCATTCACTCATATAAAGATTCGATAAATATTCTAAAGATGAAAGGGGAATGAGTCTCTAACACTAATATTCCCCCCAGTGTCAAAACAGGACACTGGTTAATTTTTTAATATTATTTCAATTGAATTTAAATTTATATTAATAATAATAATTCGTGAAGCGATTAATTATTATTACAATTATTTTTAAATCATTTTTTATATAAATATTAATTCATTTATCGTCATGTTTGAGGAACGTGGCCATGTGTATGATTCCCCTAACGGAGGACAATGGACATGGTTTTCATGGGAATATATACTGCAGTGGTTTCTCGTTGCCTTCTGCACCGCAGATCTTTTTTTTATACTGAAAAACACTGCTACCTGCTTTCCAGCTTAAATTTTTGACAATTAATTTTTTTGTGAAATGAAGGTCGTCAGCGAAGGATAGATGGCATTAAATTAATTAATTTTAACTCGCCAAACTACCTGCATAAATATTTTTATTAAGATGCGGAGGTAATGGGTCACTTCCACTTACATACCCTCTGGCCAGTGTCATAAAGAATAATCTGAATTCATAGTTTTCGTCGAACACCTATCAGACTGCTAAGTTAGCTCAGTCGCAGTCAGTGGCGCACCGACAGTGTTCGGCAGCTGTGTGCAGAACTTTAAGGCCCTTCTACAATAAAAAAATATTTTATAAAAAATAATTAGGATTTTTTTTGATTTTAAAAAGTTTAATGAATTCATATTTAATATTTTCCAATTTTTCCGCTATTGGCGCCTCTCGGTGCACCTAATTTTGTCCATATGGCCCCTGTGTGCGCCGCACAATCTGGCCATATGGACGCCATGCCTCATGTCGCGGTTAACTTACATTATCGAAATAATATGCATGATACCTACGAGCCATAGCACTGTTATGAAGCTTATAAAAAAATAATCATTCTGGATCGCAGAATATGATAAAATGCTTAATTTTCATGGTAATTCTGTCTTTATCTCATTAGTCCTAACAAAACGTTGTCGTTTCGTGCTTTTTTCATCTTTGGCAATATAAATAAGAAGTAATGAGCCACATCCGGTGAATACGGAGGCTGTTGCATTATTACAGTATTGTTTTAGGCTAAAAAAAAATAGCCCAGTATAAAAAACCTTTTCGAGAGACAACAATACTCTTTTTCAAAATCTATTATGCTAATTGTATCAGGATTTAATCCTTGAGATTATATTATAAATAAATTTAGTTTATTTAAATCAATTAAATGCAACGTTTCATGGGCCACATCCTCTGGCCACTACGGGCCATAACGTCTGGCCATTAGCCATGCAATCAAATTTATTTCCTAAATATCACATAAAATGTTATTGCGCCAAAATAAAATGAGACGAAATCACTTTCATCCAAAATGCAAATCGTGCATAATCCATTTGATTTTTGATAAAAATACGTGCTGATCACATCGAGCCAAAAAGAAATGTGACCTTCACCGAAATATATTCAGATATAAAGTAAAATTTTGCTCGTGTCCCAAATTTGATTGACCCGTCGTTTTATACGCAGAATACAAAATTATAGTGTTTTAGTCAATTTTTAAAATTTCACTTTCTAAAACTTGCTAATATGAAATGATTCGGTGTAAATCAACAAGTTCACTGTTCTTGGATTTTAGTCCAAAATTTGATTTCTAATTGCTTAAATTGCTATAAAAAAAAATCATGTGATCGATCGTCTTATTGATCATTGATTTAATTGTATTATAAAAATATTAATAATAAACTAAATATATTTATAACGCTGTCAATAAATAATTTAAATACGATATCAACGCTCAAATTAACGATAACGTTATAATACTTATTTTCAGAGAGCGTCAATCATACGTACATATTATTCATTTAAATCAGATATATAATAAATAATATTATAACGAATAAAATTATATATATATATTGAATATAAGGCATTTTGATTGATATCGTTCATTTATTTCATCGGTAATGGAGTACGATCCGCTTCGTACAAGATGTACCGCTGCCAAATATGTAAACGATCGCACATTACGCGGGCAAACATATTTTTCTCTCGCAAAATATGTATCATTCTGAATATTTTAATATTTATAAATACATAAATGCTATTTTTCTATACAAAAATCTTAAATTAACGTGTAAATATATCATCGTCATCATTATTTGCCAGTGACGACACACTCACACGATGAGCTTATGGGCCTTACCAGACTCTTGAATGATAGTCGAGGCCAAAGGAACCTGAGTCTCACATGTGATATGTGTATGGCTCCCCTTTTGTGTTTATATATGTATATATATCATAATTGCCAGCCACAAGGTTCTTACTCACTGAGGGCATGGGCCTTACCAAACTCTCGAATGGCAGTCGAGCCCAAAGAAACCCAAGTCTCACACGTGACGCGTGGGCTTCCCATTCGTGTCCAAACCCCGGGAACACAAGCCATCTTATTAGGCAGTTTTTTATATATATATATTAATTTTAACGTATGTTTTATAGATAAAACATATTCACGATGGGTGTACGACTATTATGCTTCTCCTTAGCTGCTTGTATTTTAATAAGTCAGGTATGTTATCATTAATATCAGATATATATTTGACGAAGATGATTTCTAAATTATTTGATTATCATTCGACAGGTTAATTCCTTATTTTTCAATAAAGAAGAAGAAGAAGAACCGCAGGTTAGTGATGCGAATTACTATTCAAAATCATTGTTTTATACGACGATAATCAATAAAACGTTTTATTATAGCAGACGATCCATATCCATTACATCCATCATGTCCCAGGGGGAGTAGCTCTACCAGCTCCACCAGTAAAAGCGTGGCCGTCTCAGGAAAGCGACGATAAAGGAGGATTACTCGTACGTTATAATTATTATTACATTTCTTATGCTTTTATATACTTATCATTTGATTTTATATCATATTCAATATTATTTTAGAATCTGTTGAAGAAACTTCTATTCTCCGGCAATGAAAAAGAAGAAGGCGGTGGAGTAAGTATTATTGATATACGTAATTCCCGCTAATATATATTATAAAATTGACTATGAATAGAAATTCAGTTTCATTTTGGTGTGTCGGAGATTTAATTTGACGTATTTGATTTTAGCCCTATCCGGCGCCAGTATACGGTGCACCACCATCGACGAATTACGGAGCACCGCCATCGACGAATTACGGAGCACCACCGCAACCTTTTTACCAGCCGTCTTTTAAATCACCAGCCTATTCACCGCCTTCACAAGAATTGCCGTCTATCGTGCAACATCATGTATTTAATGTCGAATCTGGGTATACACCGCACCAGCCACAGCTGCAAGGACCACCGCAGACAAATTACGGTGTACCGTCCGGTTCAGCATTTGCTCCATCGCAACAATATTCACCATCCGGAGCTGATTCATCATATTTTCCAGATAAATCTCAAGGCTATCAAAGAAGGTCATTCCAAGTTAATGTGAGTATTGTATAACAATGAGAAGTATTAACTCAGGATTCGGTATGGATATAATGGTGGACGCAACGAGACATCAGCTTCTTTATTGATGACTGATCTTCATTATTCGGCACCCTCGTGACTATTCTTGTTCCGAATCTTCTTGATTTTGACTCTCAATGATTCTTTGCATTCTGGATCCCGCATCGTAGCTACTACAGTGGAACCTGTGGCGGTTTTTACTTGCCCCCTTCCCATGCGTCCTTGCACGTTTCCAAACGCGACGAGCTTCTCCAGGCTATAGTTTCTTCTGGCGAGATGCCTTAAAGTATCGAAGAATCCTCTTGAGACATATAGTAGAAAGTTGGTCTTCTTTGTCGTTCAACATTTCTTTTATGGCATTCTCAGCAGACGCCACCAGCATCACATTTCAAGGACATCAATTTCTTTTTCATGATTAATACAGTAAACGAATTGGCCTAGCCAACTCAAGGATTACAGAATCACTTCTTTACAGTTACAACATCGACGAGGATATGTTAAAATATAATTTGATAGGAGCACACTAACAAAGTGAACTTAGGCTACGACGGGGCCTTCCTATAAGAAACTTGGGGGCTCTGTCGGGGAAGCAACGTTTTCTTTGTCTTGATCCATGACACGTGCTGATTAGATCATTCTATTTGATAAATCTCAAACAATGGGGCCTTGCTCTTGTCGTAAGAAGCAGGGCTGAATTTCGATGCGTAGTATAGGAAACACTTTAAAAAACGGGATCCTTCTGTAATATTCATTCCATATGTCATAGACCAAGTAAACAGATTTTCCAGCTTTCCTCCAACGTTACATGCCATTTAAATTGTAATGAAATCTTGGCATATCTCAATAATAATATGTATGACAATTAAATTTACGTTATTTGTTAATATGATAACGATATATAAACGGAATTAGATGATGATTTTGATTTTATTTTATTATTTATTTGAAGGATAATGAAGAATTCATGAATACAATAAATACAGCAATAAAAGAAGGTTTGAAAGATGTAATTATAAATCATTTTTTTTATATATGTAATACTGTTTTTAACTATCTGTACGGTGTCGTTGTTTGTGATAAACAAATTCTTGAAAAGCTTTTAAAATATTTGCGTTTCGGCAACACAGTCTTTGTCACTAACCTGATTAAAATATTATTTTATGATTGAGCGTTGTTTTATGATTGGTTTATTGTTTCAGAAAGCTGAATATAACTGAATAAATATATTTCCAGTCACGACTTCATGAGTCCGTACAAAAAGTGTTCAAATAATATATACAGCGAGTTGTGCGAAATGTCTACATTTTAATATTTCGCCCAGTTATTTATTCTAATTTATTATTATAAGTGTATGTATAATATTTTATATTATTAATATTTATAAATAAATATTTGTTACAATATTGCAGTTTTATTCATAACGGTGGAGAATTATATTATAATTCAAACGAATAACATGAGACGTAAACAAAATCTTTATCTAATCAAAACCTTACTTTGTAACATTTTAAAATAAACCACATCCTGATAAATATGAAAATAACATAAACGAGATATACGAGAGTTGTTATTTTAAAATATAATAAACATCGATCCCTCATTTAGAACGACTCAACCATTTACCAGAATAAATATTCTTCTTAGCCTATGACCAATTGCTCGGTGATTGCCAGCATATTCTTGTACGATGCTAACGACTCTGATTAATGTCTCAAGAATGTTCGGTAAGGTAATTTCATATATTGTAAAGAATTTGTTTAAGTTTTCTATACAATTTTTAGATGATAGTCTTAGTAACGTCGATCAGAAACAATTTTAATAATAAAATACGTTCAGACATCAAACATATCTGTCCTCAAACAGCTTTCAAGAGAGAATCAACTACGAGGACTGATGTATCGCTTAGAATAGGTCCCGAATACTGTCTTATTTTAGATAAATTGGTATATGTTAAATTAAAATTATGTTAATATAAGACGGGTACTACAATGCGCAGACTACGTTAAACATATGGAAGACTTTTGCGGTGAAATATTTGAATAGATGGGCTTGTCAGTGGATTAGACAGAGAGAACATCCACGGATGAGACATGAGAAAGAGATTTTTGACAACACTCAAGGAACAGTTTGTGCTGGATATTAATGAGTAGATAAAAAAATGTTATTTCAATTTTAATTTCTATAACTCTGTATTTCGATAATGCGTCTGTAAAAGTAAAAATGTATAAATATGGAACTTTCTCAGAATTCAGTATGGATATAATTGAACTGGACACAAATTTTATCAGGAATATTAAGCTACACGCAATGTAGGTAGCGATCATTTGCCGTCGCTCATTGCGTCGAAAGTGCGCGGAGTTCGGAAACGCATCTTAAGGGTATTTAACGCGGATGAGGATATAAGATGAGATGAGAGAAGATGAAAAGAGATAAGAGGAGATGGGGTATATTTTGTATTAAATGAATGTTTGTAAAAAGACCCCAAAAATTTCATTTCATTGTCTTCGACAATACGACAATAAAAAATATCGCTCCCGTGGCAATGGAAAACTATATTATTGTATATATTATTATAAAGGTGATTATTTATATTTATTCATTAGAATTTTTTAGACAAATACAAAAAGTTTGGGAAATGTAGGATTTATATTAAATTATTAGTTATTCCCAAGTAGTCCAAAATAGGCACAATTGGGTTAAAAAAAAAATCATTTTTGTCGACCGCGTAAATCTAGGGATGACTGTATGTACGTATATTTATGGACGAACTACTACAAGTATCCGTCCACTGTTAAATTAAAGTGTAGCATTTGTAACTTTCGCGTTTTTTAAAAGTACTGACTGTACTGTACATGTCGACTTCAGTGGTTCAAGGTTTGTCCGTAGCATATGGTAGAAGTGCATACGTGTTTTGTTATTAATATTCAACAATCATTTTAACGCACGTAAAAGTTTTTATTATGTGCATTTGAATATTGTTGCAATTTATGTTGTAATTTCAACAATTTTTTTTTTCATTACAGATTTCTTTTGTTTGTTTTTTGTCCGCGCGTAAGAAGTTCCGCGTAAGTCGATTCGCAGCTGCATAGATTTGTCTAGAGTCACTTTCAAAAATCCATAACGCGCTATTATTATATGGCATTGTACAGGGCATATATGGCCATTTCGTGTTGCGATGCGTTGTGAAATTACAAAAAAATTATGATTCATCAGCATTTTGATGGCGAATCCATGGAAAACGTGTCTAGAGTCACGAGGCCATGCACTCGCGAACATTCTCGAACATTCTCGAACGTGACGAGGGCGCGCTTATAAAAGGGATCGCAAATAAGTTCGCTGCGCAGTTCTACGACGATGGCGGCGAGGAGCGGACGTGTTCGTGCTGGGGCGGAGAATCTACTCGCGTTTTTGTTCTTTTCATACGTGTTCCGGTGACCAGTGGGGTAGTGCAGTGTCTCGTTTTGAATTGTGAGTATCATCCCAACTCCTCCGAATCATCAATCATCATCTATAGCCCGAAAAACGCATATTGCGTCTTTGTGTTTTCAAAATGGCGTCGCATTCCACGCGTCACTCAACAGCCTGTTGGCCTCTCACGGTCCATCCACGAGGTTCCTCCATGAGGAGCGATGAGTTTCATCCATGAAATTCGATCGCGGAATATATCCGCAAGTATCCCTTTGCGATTTATGCAAAATAAGGAAAATATGACGTCATCGCCCATATGCTGCGTCATTATTGCGTATCGACTGGAACATATGGCGCCATATGGCGACTCCACGCGTATGCCGTGTCATATTACAATGTTCTATTTGTATCTAGACTTATTTATACTGCAATATGCTCACGTAGGCCCACGTCTCTCCAAGGTCGCGCTCTTTGGACCGCGAGACGTGCGGCCATGACCACATCACCCATAATTATTCAATATTTACAATACTAATTAACATCAATATGCTTTCTGTTTTTCAGATTTAACATTAATAGCCTGGTGATTATTATCTGTTGTTATATTTTTAGATCTTCCGTATTCCCGGTATCGCAAGTTGACGTGACGTGATATGACTTAGCGGTGCGATTCTATTTTTAAAAAAAAAATGGGTTCAAACTGCAGATGCCTCGGATTGTCTATTTGTTGATATTGAAAAATCGAGTCGTTAACAATCGCCAACGGTTTGCGAGTCCATATAGGAAAGTATTACGAAGCAAAATACGGCGTTCCAAGTTTTTTTTTTTTAATATTGTTACCTAGGCTTAGGGTTGTATTGTAATTATTTTTTTTTAATCGTCATTGTTATCAGATAGATTATATATTCAGTTACAATTTCGTATTTATGTATTTAAAAAAAAAAATGATTAAAAATTAGTGAAATTGTACTGATATGCCATTCTCGGTTAATCTGCGTTGTATCATTTGATTTTGTTTTGTTATCGATACTGCGATTTTATTATCGAATTGTTATGGTATATCATTATTAATTGCAATTGTAATGTGATTAACGATTTTTTTTTTGTTATCTATAGCGGATATATCGAAACGATAGCATTGTAAAAAATTATATATAAATAATACGTCTCAGTTTGGAATCCATAATTCCATAGAAAATATATCGACGATAGTGAAAAACGTATTATCTCTAGATATCGAAAAAATAAGTAATCATCGTTCCTTGTTTTATATACGATATCGTACAAGATGGGACTGTGAACGAGTCCCCGTAGGTAGGGCTCCTTATTATATAATATATATTTTATTCTATCGATGGATATGCGTTCGAAAGTCTAAAAAATACTATGGATAAAAGATTATGATCCATAAAAAAATCAGACTGTATCAATGAATTATTATTCGTATATATCTCGCATATATATTAGGCGTTTTTAATTGAATCATTTACGATCATTACGATTCTTGGAAATAATTCTATTATTTACACGACTGCCAGTTGATTTCGATATATTGCTAATCTGGGTTATTTCTTTTTGATATATTTCATATTAGTTTCTAGTTTATGTAAAGTATAATTTTCAAAACCATTGAATGGCCTAGTAGAGTTTTCATTGGTTAAAATAAAGCATTCTAAATCTTCAATATAACATTTTATTTCTCCTTGGTTATTAAACATGTTTTCAGATTAATTGAAAATATTACTCAAAAACTTGCATAGCTTAGGTAAGGATTAAGTAATCGGACATGTTTTTTTTACGGGATTCGAGGACCATTGTACCCAATTGCCCAAGTAAATCAAGACGACTCGTTGTGCCGAAACGTGGATTTCGCATAAACTAGCTAGATGCATTAGAGAACTCTTGATTGTATGGCCTCTCTTTATCGGGGAGGATTTATTCCATAAAGAAGCGGTTCTAAACTCCGCGCGGGTCGTACGTACGTGTGCCGATATCTTAATATTAAATCTTTCTATGTATTTAATGTTGAACATTCATTCCACAGTTTATGAAGATGCTCTCGTCTCGCGCGATCTCATGAATCTTAACGCAATTAGGGTTTTTTTTTGTTGATTCCACATTCATAAACTGAGGGATGGATGCTAAATTACGTTTATTGAAACCGTATTGTTATAATCATTGCTCGAGGAACCATGGATCATAGCGATTTGATTGGCTTTTAATGAGATAATTACCGAATTATGGGTTAAGTATGTTTATAATTGATAGATTGCGACAAACGTAGCTGTACGGATTATTTTGCGCTCAAGGTAAGGTTGATAAAACCGCAGGTAATTTTTAATTGATTTTATTTTATTATGCATTAGGAGAATGTTTCATGTGTATCCAAAATATAACATCAATCTAACTTCCCATTGGTTTACGACGCTCTCGGCGAATCCGATTCGTCGCCTCATCTATTTTTCAATCATGGCTTCTCGCATTTTTGGCCGCCGAAATTAGTATTTTAACATTGGTGTAGACGGTTTTATATAAAAAAAATGATTAGAATTAAGATATCGAACGTTTCCGTCGCTTAATTAATTCTCGTCTTCATTTAGATGAACGTTGTCGGAAAATTTATACACCGAATGCATGTATTTTTTTATGTAAATACTCATCTTGGTTTTTATTCAATATACGCTTATCATCGAAACGATTTATCGTGAATAATTAATAGCAATTAATGATTTTTTAACCCTTTAAACGCTACCGTCACGCCGGTGTGACGACTGCTTATTCACAGTACACGCTAGAAACATTTTATTAGGGCTTTATGGCGAGTATCATACCCGTACCGGACATAATTATATAAACTTCTCTAGCGGTTAAAGGGTTAATGCTATATTTGCACGGTTAATTAAGTATATTTGTCTCTTATCGATGGCGTTTAATCGTTAGTTATAGATTATCATTGGATTTTAATCATCTCATGGTTATTAGATAAATTGGCTCATTACATTTACGATTATATTCTTAATAGATATCTAGGATATTTATGGAATTGGTATATTTTATTGAGGTAATACTAACTTATCATCTAACTCAGTGGTATCGCTATATTTCTCGAGTTAATTTGAATATTTAAATTATCGGGATGTGGATTTTACTGTATAGATACAATCTGTTATCAGCGAAAAAATTCTTTCTGTAAACTCCTATTTCTGCACATATTTTACTTTTGTCCTTTGCATATATATTTTTACTGTGTATATTTATGTCTTAATTACAATTTTCTATGTTTACGAGATCGATTTAAACCAGTGCTCTGCTTCGTTTTGTCTTCCACGGCATACCGACGTTCACTCCGATTTTTTTTGGCACACCACGAGTAAATGGCATTGTCTTGCGGCACAATAATGTGCCACGGCACACTTTGCATTGCTGGGAGCTCTCTATTTTTATTTGATGTTCATATATTTACTTTTTTTCAAGTTTTCTATACAGCTTTGTGAATGGTATACCGGCGCGAGTATGAATATTCCGTTTCGGTATCACCAGTAATTAAATAAAATTCCAAATTTATTGTATTTACTTATTTAATCAATGTAACACGTACTTATTACTAACTACAGAATTAATATCTAATATGTGAGATGTTTGAGCTTGTTTTTGATAAACATGTAAGTTATATTTGGCTATAGTTAAAAGCGCAGCCAGAAGTTTATGGTCGTCCCTGATTCCTTGCAATTTTATTCCCACCCATTGTGGAAAACCCTCCAGAGCTCCAATAGCTTTGTTGAAGATCCCGCTCTTGACTGAAATCCATGAATCTGCCAATGTGACAGCCTGTTGATTTTTTGGCATTGGATTTCATCGGCTTTTTGAACCCACTAATTTGTAAAAACTCTCTTTGTGTCTCATGACGAAGAATCAAGACCATTCTTGTCCCGAATCTCATTAATTGTAGCTTTATTGCACATCACAGCTGTTGCAGTATAAGCCTGTGGCGATTGTCACTTATTTGCTCCGGGAGATGTGTGCCCTGCCCTTTTTCCTGCATCCTTGTATGCTACCAAGAGTGACGAGCTCCTAGCTGTCGTTTCTCGTAGCGAGAAGTCGAATCTAGCAAAGAATCCTATTGAGACGTATAATCTAGAGTCGTCTCTTCCCATTTCTTCCATGACGGAAACGTTTGTGCGTTTACCGACTCATGTTATTCTTAGTAAGCGTAAATTTTAGACTATTTTTAATAAATGAACCCTTTTTTTAATGGAAATTAAAAAAAAAAGTATAGTTGAGACTTAATTTATTTCTTCTATTGAAGAAATGTGCCACGGCACATTTGGCATTGTTTTGCGGCGCATTAATGTGCCACTTAGAAGTATATCTTGTGGCATTCTCCAGTGTCTTCTGGCACATTATTAGTATACTATGGCACACTTAGCATTGTCTTGCGGCACAAAAATGTGCCGCACACAACAGTTGCGGAGCTATGATTTGAATCGATTATTAAACTTAGAGTTTAATTTAACCCACATCGCCGCCAATATGTAAAAATTAAGTCTTTAACCTGCAAATATTTACGAACTTATTTTGATTATTTGTATATTCCTTTTTTTTTTACTAGTTTTTAAGCGTTGTACATGAAATTTTATGAATTTTTTTTAGGAAAAACATTTTACTATCACATTGAAGTTATTGAGACTTCTCAAACGGATTCGGAATGATTAGACGATATATTTATTTATGATCTATATGTGGAGGAAGATATTTATGTCTAGCGGTAAAGGTTTTGCATTAGAAAAATAATTTTACTCTTCAAATGTATTATATTTTAAATACATAACCCATTTCTTATGATAACGTATATTTTTTATTGTTATTTCCAGTGTATTGTGGATTCCCGCTTCACTTAAACTAATTGAATTTTGACTCGACTTTTTTATATATTAATAATTTAAGATGATTTGGCTTGTAATCTCGTTTACAACGGCTTTTTATTAATTATAGAGATCGGAATTAATCTGAATTAATTATTACTGATTCAATGGCGTTCGATTTTCTACAACCTGTGT
>JAGXCT010035344.1:15299-37997 GCA_022495035.1 Philopotamus ludificatus
GTCGCCATCGACGTTTTCACTATTATTCTCTTAACCACGATTATCTCGTGATTGTTTATATTTTTTTAGATAAAATTTGTATGTGTACTAACGCATCCCGGAAATTTGATCAACGAAATTCTGAAAAAATACCAGAGAATGGACAATTCGTGGATTTTTGTGACTTGAACCGTTCGAAAGGTTTTATTGATTAATAAAAAAATTAATATGTAGCTTTTTATTTTGAATAAAATTTCTGTGGTCTACAATTTAATTTATCAGCTCGTAAAATACTAACGTAGATGATTTTTGATCCTATGCATCGATAGTCGTCTCTTTTTTTGTGATTTTCCTCGTCTCCCAACGTTAAATATATCGTAACGGAATTAATATATTTTCTATGATGTTTTAATCATTTATAATATGTAACGATTGATTATGTGATTATTCTGGTTACGAGATGTTAGAAGTATGTAGAATAATTTTAGAATATGTTATATCGAATTATTGAGTATTGCTCTATGTTTTTAACGTATAGTCGTTTAACGGCATGATTTTTTTAATATCCTATTAATTAATTATGCATTAATTCAGTGGTGTTGCACCTTTTAAACGTTTGTTTTTTAATAATTTCTCGCCATCTCTTGTGTGTCTTGTGAATTCCAGCACCGCCGATGGTTAGGATCTTTGGTGTGGTACAATTTCTCTTTGAGTTGCTGGTAGAGGTCCACTGATATTCACTGAGTCTGAATTTAATTTTATATTATGTTTTTGCTTCGTATGATTTATTTATTATATATAATTATTTTTTATTTTTTTATACTGATTTATGTTTGTCGGATCATTAGAGATTGTTCAGAGTTTGTGCTGAATGGGTAGACAGCGATGAAATTTTAATTAGACGACTTTGAAAACTTCACGTTCATCCCCCTAACGAAACGCCCCCATCGAACCCCCTCGGCACATGGCGTCAAATGATATTAATATTCACGACAATGGAAAACGTATCGCCATTATTAATGTCGCTCGAATGATCAAACTTTTTTTTTATTTTCTCTTTTTATTTTAAATGCGACTAATCCCCTCTCGCCGGGAAATCTTGGTCGTAAATGCTCGGGACTCCGTGTCGAGCAAGGGTGTCGGGTGGTGTTGGGAGGGCCGTACGTACTCTGCAGATCGATTCACGGTACAAATTGATCGCGGCCATATTTCAACGTCGATGGTGAGGAAATTGAATGTATATGTAACTGTCGGCTACGCCATTATGGCATGAAAGGAATAAGAAAGCTATTTGCTCCTGGAGCCCGATACGCTGTTTGGTTTATTGGAATCGGCTTTTCCCCGTTAAATCCCCTTTTTTCCGCGGATTCGCCCGTACAATGTGTTATTTTTTTATCGCGGGGCTCAAAATAAAAACGTTGGGTTTTTGATCGCGATGCGAATTTGTGACGCCAATCTTCGATCTTGTTTGGCCGACGCTTTAATGGCGAAAAATGTGGCGATAGAGAGGTTCGCGTTTAATTATTTTCGGGTTCGGCCATTGTGTGCGCAGTGTAAAGCCAAATATTTGGCGAGTTCGGCGAATAGAGAGGTGAAATATTAATTAATTCCAATATCGGGTATTATATTGTATATATTGACCCTTTTACGGCTTTGGATACGATATATCGTCTCTGAATTTTCTCGAGAATTACATTAACACGATATATCGGCTCTTCATCTTCTCGAGAATTACATTAACACGATATATCGTCTCTGCATCTTCTCGCGAATTACATTAACACGATTTATCGGCTCTTCATCTTCTCGAGAATTACATTAACACGATATATCGTCCCTGCATTTTCTCGAGAATTACATTACACCAATATATCGTCTTTTAATTTTAATATTTTAATTACTTTTTGGTTATAATTTAATTGAAACTATTTTTTTTATTATGTTTTAATGAAACGTTACTTAACATATATTTAAATTAAGAACGACCCTCAACTCGAAGGGAGTTTATACTGTACTCTTTATTATTTATTTATTGGTAATCATACAATCTTAACCCATTTAATGACGGCTTACTGTTACGAAAACATTTTTATAGCAATATTTATACTCAAAATATAGATTTTACGTGATTTTATGCATTTTTTTTATTGATGACGTGTGGCCGTATATAAAAGGTCCAAATTATCTTTAGTAATACGGTAAACCCTCCCATAACGCTCTCCGCTATACCGCGGATTTCTATAACGAGTTCGATAGACTCTCCTATAGCGCTTCTTTTTAAAACGCAATACGTCTGCAATATAAAATAACACCCGACATTATCAAAGGTCATTTAAATTACGTGAATGGATGAATAAAATTAAGAAGCCCTTTTCCGAAATTTTGAATAGTTGCCTTAGTTTGCATAACATGGTTTATATATAACATTTCGTAATGAAAACAATTGTAAATACTTAATAGATTAATTTTATAATGATACGAAAGTTCATATACCTTATTTTGCGTCAATGGCTTATAACTGGTTAATATAGAATAATATTTATATAATAAATATGTGTTAAAATTATTCTTAACCGCCGAGAATTGATAAATACTTCGACAATACCTTGACATTTTAAAAAAATGGATTCTACAATAGTTGCACAACACGATATTTTTTCTCCCTCGCATTTGCGCGACGTTTTTTCTCGCTCATATCCGCTACGGAGCGATCAAAACATCGCATCCGTACTTAATTAATACTAATGAATTATTTTATATTTAATAATATTTATTCTTTAGACTTTTGAGAAAACTTGGGGTCCCAAATATACCCCATCGGCTCGGTTAGGTTAATTTATAAGACTTTAATTGGATAGAGGCATGTAAAACTATGATTTTTATTTATTTATATTAATAACAGATGATACTTTTCAATATATGATTGACAATCACTGCTTTAACCGATGTTTTCGCACGTATTGATCTTGCTTTTTTTATTTATAGTGTATTTATTATATTTTTATACTTGTAATTAAAACTTTGGCTCGGTTCTCGATACGAACAACGATATATCGTTGTTCAGAGGGTTGAAGTGTTGATGCATAGTTGGCTTGTAATACTAAATCTAACTTGTTTTTCAATAAAATAAACGATGTATAATAATTTGTGTATCTTGGGGATGATTTAAGTACGTTGCAAAAAATAGCTCCCTCTCTCTGTTTTTATCATATTTTACTATCCACTTATGTTAAATGGCTATAAATCTCGGCGTTTTACTCGGGATAAATCCTGTTTGGTTTATTATCTGTATTTATTATTGTGTGTATGTTTGCATCGTAGTATCGTGAATAATGCATGCTGCCTAAGTGCAGTCGGACATTACTTGCATATTGCACAATGACTGATTCTCGTATCGATTCAGCCATGCACATGTGGTAGCTAAGCTCTCCATGACGTTGCTTGAGCATATTTTCCAACTAGCACTCATTGCATAAACAGAATATATATATTTTGATCTGCACGGTTTCTCATTGCACTATCGTATCCGTTCGTTGTTGTTTTTGGGAGTGAGTGGTGAAGTGTTCTTTGGCTGTTTGTTGTTTCTGTTTAATCAATGGACGAGAATATGGGGTAACGATGGCTGTTTAGTTTAGGGGTGCATAGTTTGGGAAGCCATCGTCGGGGAACTTGCGCCATATAATCCGAGGCGGCGTTGAAATTTTAAGGTTGTACAACCGGCTCGAAGTTTCAGCTGAAGATCTCGCATGAATATTGGATGCGGCCATTTCGCCCCGCCAGACAAGAATGGCAAATGGCGCACACGAACATGGCGATGCAACAAAGCCGCTCTTCAAGTGTCGCTTCGCCAGAGTGACAAGTGACAGTTGTACAATCTTGACGCCAACCGCCCACCCCATTTTCCCACCCCCCCTCGGTACAGCCGACCGTCGGCAATAATGCTACCCCGTGCAAAATGTGACGTTTGAATATTTGAAAACGGCATGATTGTTAACGCGGAGAGCACTTACCCAAATTGGGTAGTCGGGGGGAGCTTTCAAGTAGATTGGACTCTTCTCACGGGGAAGACGTATCGGAGATAAGGCAAAATAATGACATGAGCCGGATTTAGCGAAAGAGCAGATAACGTATGTACGACAAACCCCACCCCTCCTCCCATACGACCGCCCGTTCATAGGCGGCTATTGAATTAGGACGTGACGTGCGAATATATATATATATAAAATGTGATTTTTTTGCGATATAAATCGCGCTAGGGGAGTGAGATGGCGGTTCTTATGATGATAATACCGAGATTGAATAGAAATACGCTTTTACAATCGTGTTAATTCTGAATTTTTTACCGTATAACTCTTTTTATACGATCGGATTGAGTGTAAATGACAATTCAGCGATTTTTCGCTTCGACAATATTCGTATCAATCCTTCATATTAATATATAAAATATTTATCAGCACTAGAAATGCTGGGACCGATTCGATTTAATCAAATATTTGTAAAATATCGATGCAGCGATTTTTCGCTTCGACGATAATACTTTATAATTAAACAGTCACTTTGTGTGTATCATTATTTTTTGTGCGTCCGACTAGGACAGTTGAAATATTAATTAAATTATTCGATACTTTTGTTAAAATGATGATGCAGCGATTTTTCGCTTCGATAATAATTCTTCGTATTTAATCATTCCCCTATTATGTTATAATTAATTATAAACGCAATTTAAATCATATTCGTTTAAGAAATATTAGTATTAACATTACTTTAATTTTAATTATATAGAGTAGTCTTTATGAAATGACAGAATAGCTCTTCTACGATTTTTCGCTTCGACGATAACACCTCGTACTTAATATTTTATTGTTTTATAAATAATTATGATGGAAATTTAAATCATATACGTTAATAAACTAGATTTTAAGAAATATTACATTACATTCTGATGTTTTTACTGTATAACTCTAATTTTTATTCGATCGGATTGTATTTTAACGAAAATTCAGTGATTTTTTGCTTCGAAAATACTCGTATCAATCCTTCATATTTATATATTAAGTATTTATCAACACCAGAAAAGCCGGGACCGATTTGATTTATTCAAATATTTGTAAAATATCGATGCAGCGATTTTTCGCTTCGACGATAATTCCCCTATTATTCTATAATTAATTATGTCAATGTTATGTTAACGAAAAAATCTAGCTCTTTAGAAATGTTACATTTAATCAATTGATCTTTACGATTCGATTAATGATGATGTTCAGGTTGATTCGAACTTGTGATAAAAATGATGATGAAGCGATTTTTCGCTTCGACGATAATTTATCGATACTACTATTTTAGAAATTATTAACACTTCGGTTCCCGTCCCGATTCGACTCAATTCGATATTCGTAGAATGATGATGCAGCGATTTTTCGCTTCGACGATATTACTTTAAGCCTAAACAGTCTCTTTGTATGTATAATTATTTTGTGTGTAATATAATAATTAAAATTCGATTATAACAATTACAACAGCATTCGCTTCTTCGATTTTCTCGTAGTACGAAACAGCGATTTTTCGCTTCGACAATAATACTTCGTTCATCCGTGTTATTCAGTGTGCGTTAATAATGTTAATAATTAATTTTAATCTACTAAATTGATTAACAATTAGGAAAATAACGATTATTCGTCGATATTATGTTTCTAAAATCGATCTTCTAATATTCAATGAAATACTTTTTATGAAATTCTCGTCCTATATAACTTTTCTCTTTATTTATATAAATATTATTTAATAATTGCGGTACTTATGTGGAAAATTATTTCAGCGATTTTTCGCTTCGACGATAATGATGGAAATTCTGAAAAGTCAGTGTGTCGAAAATTAAATGATATAAATGAGCAAATTGCTTTATTAATATTTACGACCGCAGGGTGAAAAATCGTTTCACGTTATTTGTGAAAAAATACTCTTGTCTTGTATTTTTAAACTTTTCTAATAAGTTTATTGAAATATGTCGGAAACCGATTAAAATAGTTTTTAAGTATTTAACGTCGTTCAGCTATTTTTTAATTAAGCGTTTTTCTACGTAACTCAGTTAACAAATGAAAAATAAACGAAAGCTGCTCAGTAATTTCAGCTGTAGCATAAATATTTTAGAGAATATGTATTTGTTTTTTTATATCTCAACTTTATTTAATACGGTTTTAATTTTTTACACGTCACGGCGGCTCGAAACCAACGGCTCTGACCGATGGGGTCTATTTTGTATGAAAATAGACCCCAAACATTTCTTGACTTTTAAAAAAAATGGATTATTTTAAGATTAAAAATAGTTATTCATGACATATATTAGTAGACATATCTAAAATATCGATCATATTTTTATTTTTTCTATTAATGCGACGCGCAAGTTACGAGCTCGATCTACACTAGGACACGTGTGCGGTTTCACTCGTAATTAGCGAATAGAAACGCATATTGTTATTTTTTTTATACAAAAAGCGGCTAGGTTAATAATTATTGGCAATATTTCGATAATTGAATCGTAGAGTCGTCATGGGATGTTAATCTGCGTAGACCCTGTTTATTATGGTTGTATGAATTTATATATCTTATCACGAATCGTCGGCGAGATCAGTATGCAGCAAATGAGTTATTTATCACGTATATGAAAACGGTTACGATGCAGAGTCATCCGTCTACAAGCGTCAGGTTTGCTCAGTGTATTCTTCATCTCGAATCCTCGAATCCGTCGCCGTGAATTGTCCAGAAGATTCAAGCTAGATTGCGATCGTTTATTCGAATCGAATCTGGATCCATTTGGATAAAATTTTCCGGGACCTTGCAGAGGCAGTACCCTTTGTCGTCAACGACAACCGGCCCTCGCATCCCCGGACGGTTTAAGAGTGTTCGATTCGGATGTCCGCATTGCATCGTTGCAGATCTGCGACAATTTTTTCGGCTGCGGGTTCGGAGGTTCGCGGCGAGGGATTGATCTTTGCAGACCTCTTAATGTATCAATCAACATGCGGTTCTTTTTATTATTTCCACAACAATATTGGCGTTCCTGAGATCTACAATAAATTATGGTTACCCTACTTATATTACATGCGTCGGTTTGCGCGGTGTATGTCTCGTTTCGTGTCCTCGATTCTGTCGTCGAATTATTGCCAATGATGCGGTCGATGGTCGATGCCGTGCCTTAATTGAATCTGGCCTTTGGGTAAAATTTTCCGGCGATTTGCAGAGGTAGTACACTTTGCCTGATTAATTCGTGGCAACTTGTCCTCGCGAATGCCAGTTGATTTAAGAGATTCGGTTTTTGCACAAGTATAGATTATTTATTTAATAATTTAAGTGAACACAAAAAAACATAATTGGATGGAAAACAATTGTGCTGGTTTCAGTTCTTTCGATCTTATAAATCGACAAGAAAGTACAGTCAACCCTCCGATAGCATTCACTTCTATAGCGTTTGCGGCGGTTTTTTGTATAGCGTTCATTTTACAAAACGCAATATTTTCAAGGTTAATGTGCATTGTGATGTGCATTTTAAATATGTACGTGCACTTAAAAGATAATAGTCAGTAGCTGTTTGCGCCTTTACCACGCTAGGCGTGTTCTGTTCTTTTTTTTGGTGAATCACCGTCTAAAAACGTTCCAGGGATATTCATCACAATATAGTTGAAAAATATTTTTTCACTTGTATAGTCCTGAAACAAATTAAGATTCTAATTTCTTATAAATTGAGCAACTGGTATTAAATAAGTATTGATGGAACGTGATATTAGATGAGTCTTTTATTAAATATTTATATTAATATGTATCCCAAATAAAACATATTTCCGAAAAGGTTTCAACCTTTTTATTATTTATTCATCATATGCTAAAGCATTTTAAAATAATTAACTAAAAATACTGTCCCTTTCAACTTCCCTGGCACAAAACTGAAAGAATTATGCTAGGTCAACACCCCCTCGCGCCTATAGGCACGAGCTATTGTTATCCAATTAAACACGTGCAAGGTCATATATATATGGGTAAAAAGTTTAATGTGCTTCAAATCGCAAAATACAATTAAAAGAACCTAACTCCAAATTTTGTATGGGCGTCTAACTTTCTATAGCGTGGTCCCTATCTGAACGCCATAGAAGGGTCGTCTGTATAGTCTTATACATATTCAATGCTAGTAAAGTAGCTTATAAGGTCATCAATATGCCTCATAGCATCTTCATCTGTCCATGTAACTTTGTAAAGAATCGGTAGGAATTTATTTCCAGCCATCGATGGCATTGTGCGCCATAATATCTTCTATTAGTGTTTCTGGCCCGGCTCTGCCGAGGATCATCTCATCGTTGGTATGTTTTCTATTTCAACTTCTTGTTCTTTAACGATTCCAGCTTTGTGGACCCATTTTTTTATCGTTATTTCTCCAATTTAACTCAAATTTTTGGGATTTTCTCGTCGTTCCAATTTTAATAATAATATTTTTACCATCATTTTGCGGTAGTAATATTTAAAAGCACAGGTTATTCCCAAGTCGAATGGCTGCAGATTCACTAGTACAGTTTAAACGGAAAATGCTATTTTTATATTATGAGCAGGGCATCGATCTAGGAATAAAAAAAATCCTTTTCTTAGCTCCCATCATAGCATCCAAGCGTAAGAATTGTTTTTCAAACAATTTTAAATTGTTTCATTTATGTTATATTCATTTCAAACATTTGAACCGATCCGTCACGGCGGTTCGAAATCAACGGTTCTGGCCGATGGGGTCTATTTTGTATGAAAATAGACCCCATAATATAATAATAATAATAAAATGGATTATTCTAAGAATAAAAATAGTTACTATAGATACATACATGGTTTTCAATGTATAATGGATGTTGCGAAATGGTGTTTTATGTTTTTGCGGAGTCGGTATCAAAGGCTTTTGTAGTGTGAACTAGGAAAAATGTTGTGACTTTCAGAGTTGTAAAGAGATAGAGATAGAGAGTAGGGGGAAACAACACACGGGGATATTGCAGTTTTATTGCATTTCATCGACTCCATGGCTCGGAGCCATTTGCTCTTTGTGAAGCACTTCGTCGGGACGGAATAGTTGAAACGAGATTTTTTCCTTTTGTTTTTTTAACTTTTTCCGTGACGTCATAATTGATATATATATGCATTAAACAAATGTTTACTCAGTATGCGTACGCTGTATTGAATCAGTCTCCGGCTTTATACCATATGCTCGTAATATTATACAAACATTCCACATACGTATGTACGGGAATCCAATTAATTCGGAAACCAGTCAGCCGACCGGGTATTAATACGTTTTATGCTATGCAAATTATTAATATGCGATTCTAATTATGTAAATATGTTTTCATCAAACATGCCAAATTTTAATTATCACTTTCGTCCCGCGTTTAATTTATAGGTTTTGTGTGTGTGTTGGACGCGTGGTCCACTAATTGCCGGCAAACTGTTTTGCCAAAGAGAAAACAAGTGAAAGAAGTAGCGGTTGTTTGTTGGAGAAAAGTTTCTTATGCCCTCGACTGTTTCGAACGTGATAAATAGGTTCTTGCGAACGAGAGTGTTTTGAAAGTTGATGTCCAGACGTATACTCGTACGATAAACTTTGGTGCCCAAGTGATTTTTTTTCAGCTCTGTCAGTACTAAGATCGAGTTTAATATCTGTTTTTACGGCGTTATAACTCTCTCTGAAAATATTTATTATATTAAATAACATATGTATCGTATAATATATATAAAATTTGAGGTAATGAGTTGTTAATGGAACAATTATTAAACTGGGGGGTCACCGGTGACCGACACTCAGTTGTTTATCGGTGCCATAAAAGTCGTTGAATATTTTACATTATTACAATAATTTTTTATCTATATAAACCGGTAATTTTTATTATAAGTGATGTCAAATTAAGTCGATACTTACTTAGCAATGTTCTTAAATTATATTGATTTAATTAATTTCGTATTATTAATGAGACGTATCTTTACTTATATTTAATTATGATGTTTATAACCTGTGGTATAACAGAATATACGGTTTTTCATATACTAATCTGTGAAAATCAGTGTTTTTTCATGCGGATATGTACTTAAATTAATTATCGTCATATCAATGAAACGTATCTTTACTTATATTTATAACCTTTATTATAACAGAATATACGGTTTTTTTATATGTTAATCAAACTTATATTTAATTATGTTGTCTATGACCTTTGTTATAACTTGACGTAGTATGGTTTTTCATATAATTATCTGTGAAAATCAGATGGTTTTTCTCTGCGGAAATTTTCTTAAGTTATATTGATTTAATTAATTTCGTCATATTAATGAAACGTATCTTTACTTATATTTATTTATGTTGTTTATAACCTTTGTTATAACAGAATATAGGTTTTTTTTTATATACTTATCTGTGAAAATAGGATGTTTTTCTTGCGGAAATGTACCTAAATTAATTTTCGTCATGTTACAGAAACGTATCTTTACTTATATTTAATTATGTTGTCTATGACCTTTGTTATACCTTGACGTACGGTTTTTCATATAATTATCTGTGAAAATCAAGTGGTTTTTCTCTGCGGAAATTTTCTTAAGTTATATTGATTTAATAAATTAGCGTCATATTAATGAAACGTATCCTTACATATATTTAATTATTTTATCGATAACCTGTGTTTTAACATAATATACGGTTATTCATATACTTATTTGTGATAATCGGGTGTTTTTTTTCTGCGGAAATTTTTTTAAGTTATATTGATTTAATTAATCTCCTAATATTAATGAAACGTATCTTTACTTATATTTAATGATGTTGTCTATGACCTTTGTTATAACATAACAGACAGATTTTTAACTCTTTATCTCTGAAAAAGTGCTTATTTTTCTTCGCGTAAATATTCTTAAATTATATTGATTTAATTAATGACTGTCATATTAATTAAATGAATCCTTACTTATATTTAATTATGTTGTCTATAACCTGTGTTTTAACAGAATAGACGGTTATTCATTTACTTATTTGTGAAAATCAGGTGATTTTTCTCTGAGCAAATGTTCTTAAGTTATATTGATTTAATTAATTTCCTCATATTAATGAAAGTTATCTTTACTTATATTTAATGATGTACTTTATAACCTTTGTTATAACAGAATAGACGATTTTTCTTATACTTATCTGTGAAAATCAGGTGATTTTTCTCAATGCGGAAATGTTCTTAAGTTACATCGATTTAATTAATTTCCTCATATTAATGAAACGTATCTTTACTTATATTTAATGATGTTGTCTATGACCTTTGTTATAACATAACAGACAGATTTTTAACTACTTATCTCTAAAAAAGTGGTGATTTTACTTTGTGTAAATGTGCTTAAGTTATTTAATTAATTTCTTTATATTAAAGAAACATATCTTTACTTATATCAACTTATATTGTCTATAACTATTGTTATAGCAGAATAGACAGATTTTTAACTTCTTATCTCTGAAAAGTGCTTATTTTTCTTTGCGTAAATGTTCTTAAGTTATATTGATTCTATTAATTACCTTTATATTTATAAAACGTATCTTTACATATATTTAATTATGTTCTCTATGATCTTTGTTATAACATAACATACGGTTTTTCATATACTTATCTATAAAAATCAAGTGTTTTCTTGCGGAAATGTACTTAAATTAATTATCGTCATATTAATAAAACGTATCTTTAATTATATTTAATTATGTAGTCTATAACCTGTGTTTTAACAGAATAGACGGTTATTCATATACTTATTTGTGAAAATCGGGTGATTTTTCTCTCTGCAGAAATGTTCTTAAGTTATAATGATTTAATTAATTATCGTCATATTAATAAAACGTATCTTTACTTATATTTAATTATGTTGTCTATAATCTGCGTTATAACAGAATATACGGTTATTCATTTACTTATTTGTGAAAATCATGTAATTTTTCTCTCTGCGGAAATGTTCTTAATTTATATAGATTTAATTATTTTCCTCATATTAATGAAAGGTATCTTTACTTATATTTAATGATGTTGTCTATGACCTTTGTTATAACATAAAAGACAGATTTTTAACTCCTTATCTCTGAAAAAGTGCTTATTTTTCTTTGCGTAAATGTTCTTAAATTATATTGATTCTATTAATTACCTTCATATTTATAAAACGTATCTTAACTTATATTTAATTATGTAGTCTATAACCTGTGTTTTAACAGAATAGACGGTTATTCATATACTTATTTGTGAAAATCGGGTGATTTTTCTCTCTGCAGAAATGTTCTTAAGTTATAATGATTTAATTAATTATCGTCATATTAATAAAACGTATCTTTACTTATATTTAATTATGTTGTCTATAATCTGCGTTATAACAGAATATACGGTTATTCATTTACTTATTTGTGAAAATCATGTAATTTTTCTCTCTGCGGAAATGTTCTTAATTTATATAGATTTAATTATTTTCCTCATATTAATGAAAGGTATCTTTACTTATATTTAATGATGTTGTCTATGACCTTTGTTATAACATAAAAGACAGATTTTTAACTCCTTATCTCTGAAAAAGTGCTTATTTTTCTTTGCGTAAATGTTCTTAAATTATATTGATTCTATTAATTACCTTCATATTTATAAAACGTATCTTAACTTATATTTAATTATGTAGTCTATAACCTGTGTTTTATCAGAATAGACGGTTATTCATATACTTATTTGTGAAAATCTTAAGTTATCTTCATACTAATGAAACTTTTGTTAAAGGATTAGGCTGTTTTTTAATGCCTTTTCTATGGAAGTCTTATGATTATTTATTGATTAAGTGAATATCTCGATTAATTAATTTTAATTAACACCTCGCAATGTTTTTCAGTTTTTGCCCATGAAAATCCTTTGATTTTTCTTCTGATATATTTTAAACTAATTAATTAGCATCTATACTCCTCTGCAAAATCAACAATTGTCGATTATCTTAATTAATACTTAATTTTATTCAATGGGCTATATTTTTAAAGCATTATCTTTACAACAACGATATTAAATTTGTAATTTACAACAATATTTCAATGTCGCTGAGTGCAATTTATAGTTTTCGCCCATTTTCATTCGGAAAATCCGCGGTGATCAGTTATAATTTACCGCCCCATTTCCCAATATATCACATAGCTCACCGCAATACGCCAAACTAACCACCCGGCCCACCCCCGCCGTTGCCATTCTTGGCATTTTTCTTCGCAACATAAATGAATTTTCTTCCAATTTCGCATGAACGATTGATGACCCGAAACTTTCCCATTTCGTTCCGCGGACTAATCTCTGGGAAAGCGATACGTATAAACGTAAATCGAGAGCGACATATAGAGCCGGACCAGAACGATACAATGGAATTTAGACAACAACAAAAAAAAAGGTTTTTCTTTTAAACGTTGTTGGGGGATTTGCGCGAAACGAATAATTTAAGCAATTTACCATTTACCCCGGTTATGAAGCGACATCTCTTGTTTATTTACACGGAGCCGTCTTAAAACGTATTAAAGCGTTGTTTTTTTTTTTTTTTATCTTTTTCTGTGTTTTAATAAGAATGAAGCATATTAATTTTGGCCGCACGAGAGAGTCGGGTCGGAAAAAATTGAGAAAAATTGCGCTTATACAAAAAGAAAAAGTAAAAAGTATTTATGGGATGATTTTTATTATAAAGCGTGGAAATATTCTGATGATATAGATTCAGAGATTCAAGACAGTTTATCTCAGATCACTATATAAAATATGTATCATTGTATTATTAAAAAAAATATGTATGTATTTAGCCTAAGCGTATTTTTCATTGCGAATCCGAGTATCTGTGGTTTTCTATATTTTCAATAGATCGCCGATTAATTCTGCATTTGAATCGAATCTACCAGCGATGGATAAAAATTATGCAGACGTCTTTAGAGGTAGTACTCTTTGTCATATCCTTGATACGACAACTAGTCCTCACTGATCCTGGATGATTTTTGAGTATTCGATTTTGTTATGCGTATTGATTCGGCGTTTTAATATTTATGACGATACATTAAATATGGATTCAAAGGTTCGCGATGAAAAATCAATATCTACGAGTTATGTATTCGCCTTATATATCATCAACGATACTCTACCGAACAAATATTACGCCTATTATGATTGCAGTTATGCAAAAAATTATGCACATGTCTGTTACAGATGTTATGATCCAGCGTTCGGGTGTACTCGGTGTATTTTTCGTCTCGAGTCTTCGATTCCATCGTCTAGGGTTGTTGAATGATTTTTTTCTTGATAAGAGACGCATTTCGTGTATAAATTGAATCTACCGTTTGGATAAAATTTGCCGAGACCTTGCAGAGGTAGTACTTTTTGACATATGTCGACTGGTCCTCGCGAACTCGGTCGATTTCAGAGAATTCGATTTTGACACGTGCATTGGGTCTCTATGCAGATTTCTGCAATATCTCGATTATGGACGCGGAGGCTCAAGATGGAAAATTAATCTGTTTACACCGCCATATTGAAATATTTATATTTTATATTATTTGTATATCAAGTGTTTTAAAATCTTTGAAGATCTTGAATCTATTCAGATGAATTTCCAATTATTTTTTTTTCGATTCTTTGTGATATAATTTTATATTTGTAAATCACAGAGAATTTTACTTGATTAATTCGGATGTTATATCAGCGATCGGTACGATTTATTTTATGAACAATGCTTTAATCGTAGATCTGGAGGTTCTTGATTGAGGATTAATCTCTGTAGACCTTTTTTTATTATAACTATCGATATCATATTTATCTTCGGCCACGTTTTTATTTTTATTTATCACGACGAGATGCAGAGGATGTCTACGGCGTAATGCGGAATCAGTCGACGGGCGTCGGTTTACTTAGTGTATTTTTGGTCTCGTATCCTCAGATCTGCGGTGTGAGCATTGTCGTAAAAATTTATTCGACGATTAATCGTTTGTTAAAATTGAATCTGCACTCGTTTCGCAACGATCGAGTGATAAATCTCTGGATATTCTGCAGAGGTAGCACACTTTGGCATAGTCCATCTTGTCCTCGCAGACTCCAGCTGGTTTAAGTGTGTTCGATCTGACGAACGTATTAATTATTCGCAGTGCATTTTTTGATTAAATATTTTATGCGCTGGTATAATCGTAAAATTTACTCGTAAAAATATAGCATATTGTTTTTTTTGTTTTTTCGAACCGTAGAAATCCATAAAAAACTTTTTCAAAGTATGCTCGCGTCGTAATAAAATATTCATAAATTTCGCATCGGCGTTATAAAAGGCGAATTTAATTTTTAATATAAAGTAATTCCATAATTAAATTTTATATATATTGAAGTTGTCATTTTTTGCAGTATTAATTTATACACTTAGTTTAATGGATTAGAGTCGGGGAGAGGGTGTTTTTTTTTCGTGGAGAATAAAAAGAACAAAAACGGCGTGTACCCTCTGGTACTTTATTATTTACGATAAGGTCAATCGCTATATGTATAAGTGTAGTAAACGAAGAAAAAGTTATTTCGAGACGCCCGGTTCGATGGAGGTTCGATAAAAGTTGCCGATGGAGATAAATCATGGAGTCGGACGGGGGGGAGGGCCACGGCACGGCCGCCGGGAGTGAGAGAGAGTTTACCAACATCGTAAGTGAAAAGTTAAATTTCTCCGACGTAATAATTTACGTCGACGCAGAATTCAATCATACGTTTCAATAATTAATCGGTCGGAAACTTTTCGCAGAATCCTCGTCGAGTTAACGCAAATTTCCGCAAATTTACGGACGGGGGTGGGCTGAATTAAAACAAATTTGTCGCTCGACACCCCTACGCCCTTATATATATGAAAAATTCAGCGAACCTTGACGCCGGCGTCGGTCGCGTCGCTGCGATTTGCTGATCCGGAATTAATAATTTGTATCGGGCCACTGTATTAATATTTATATATATATCATCGCGTAAATCAACACCGTCTAAGTTTTAAACGAAAACTTATAAATATATTAATATTAAAGTTCGACACCAAAATATATTATTAGGTTGAGTCATAAATTTTATTTTGAATATTAACCTTCCATCTTATTGGCAACTTATCGATCCCCTCCTCATAAAATTTGGTGGATTTGTACTGAAACAAAGTACCGAGGACCTGATTGACTTGTTCATCATTAATGAAAGTTTTTCCCTTCAAAAAAACCTGTAAGGAACAGAAAAGGGGCTAGTCAGTAGGAGCAAGATCTTCTTGAGTCACTTTTGTCGTGGGTGATCTGGCGTTATCGTGTACAAGGATAACGCCTTTCCGATTTGACGAGTGCAGGACGCTTTTCCAGTGGTTTTTCCTGTAGTTTTCCCAGTAGCTTATGGTGGAATATTTCTCGAGGATTCCACCATACACTATATTGGCTTTAGGGTCCGGGTAGGGGTGGTTGATCCTTATCCAATCACTGTCTTTTGCGGATAATATTTTCATAAGCGATCCATTTTTCATTGTACTTGATTATGTGGTACCCATTTGCTTAAATTGCTGACTTTTCCCAAATTTTCCAGATGGCGATAAAATGTAGATTGGGACGTATTGAGTCTCTCAGCCAACTCCCTTATCGTTTGACGTGGATTTTGTTCCAATATCGCATTTAAAATGACGTCATAGAAGCCGGAAGCGCGACCCGCCCCTGTTTCATCTTTCAAAGACTCATCTCCGGAACGAAATTTCAGGCTTTCACCGTATACACTTCATATCTTTTCGGTCGTCGCTCTAGCGCCTTGTTTGATTCTCCATTTTAAGGGTTCGGAATAACATCACTGTAACGTCCATCACACTAAATAGTTGACGTCCATGACTGACAGGCCACTTATGTATCTAGTGAAAACAAAAATCCCCTTGTCGGATAAGTGACTCACTGCGAGTAAATCCAAACAATAGATCTATCTTAATCGGAAGTTATTTATGACTCAACCTAATGGCGTATCAACGATGTTACAAATGGATGAGTTGATTTTTGTTATACGTGTCTGATTTTATTTAATTATTAAAAAAGTATATAATCCGTATCTTTAATCTTATTTCCATGACTGGATATCATTTCTTATTAAAAAAAATCCAATAATTCCTCTATAATGTTGATTACAAGTTGATATCTCGTCCTATATTTTATTCTGTAGAGAATTTGGTATTTATTCTGTATATTTAAAGTACAAGTCGGTACTAGGATAGGTTGTTAACCTTACGGAAAATCTAATAAATCTTTATGACACTGACCAGGGGGTTATCGTGAGATATAAAACCCACGTTTATCTGGGTAAATGGCGTTTTGGAATTTACTGTATTGCCATTCATGCATCGCCGAATAAATAAGCATAATAATATTAAATAGCAGTACTTCCCTTTTCGTAAATAATTTACTTCCCTAAATTTTCCAAGACATCCCTTTTTATTATTAGAAGGAAAGTGGCCTTGAAATAATTTTGCTTTATTCTTCGTATCAATTGTGTAATGAAATTCCAATAAATTATATGTTAGTGAATCCCTATGCTGAATTAATAAGCATACGTAATTGACAAAGAAAAACTGAATTTTCCCGGAATTTTTCCGACGTAACGTATTAATATTTGTTCTTAGCTTTGGCTGCAGCAATTTCTTGCGCAAATATTATTCTTAAATAATGAACATACATGTTAACCGTGCCTTATTGGTTTATCCGTTGCGGTAGGTTTTGCGGTATTAGGAATAACGTTAACCTTTTTCATGTTTGGATGTGAAAAATTATATTACATGATATTTTTATAAATTGAAAAACGTCTTGTGAAATGGAATGATTTTCCTTTATTTGTCTTTGAATTTATGAAACTATGTAATGAATTAATCATGACATATGCCAAAGTTTCTGACGTTAAATAACAATATTAGTTCGTACTCGGTTTTAGTAAATTCTTGCGCAAATATTATTCTTAATTTTTCTTTAAACTATGCAAACGATAGCCTAAAGCATATACAACACTTAACTTACTATATTTTACACGTAACCACTAGTTAAATATCGAAAGAATTGTATAAATGAATGATTATTGTGCCCATGAATGTCATGGGCGCCGCACTGAAAGAGTTAACAATGCCTTTTTGGTTTATCCATTGCGGTAAATAAGTAGGATTTACAGTATTAGGAATAACGTAAACCTTTTTCTTAATAAAGGTATAATATAAATATATTCTATTTTTTATTATTATTAATATTCGTGTTATTTGTGCCCACGAGGCATCATACGCTTCAATATCATGACGTCTTGATCGACGTCCATTATTTTGGAAATTTTCACTCAATTGCCCGATAGTTTTCCTCTTTATTCCCGGCGAATAACTTGGAATCGAGCACACTCAAAAGGAATCATGGGAATCGTTCCGTTTGAATGGGAAACAATTTCGGCAGCTTTTTTCCCCATCCTTTTTGTATGATGTATTTATTTTTCCCAGAGCCCTATATTGTGCGCTCGGATAAACGGTGTACGCTTTATTTGTACAATTGAATAAAATTTTCGAAACGGATGCGGTGCGATAATTTTCAGAAATGTGTTCGTCAATGTTTTTTGATTTTGTACGCTGAAAACAGAAATTCTACGCAAATAAAAAATATATAAAATTAAGCAAAAAAAGAATATCGCCGTGACGATGTTTAATGAAGGTTTCGACATGTTTTTTTCTCTCCGTCCATTAGGGTCCTCAATTTGTCATTGCCAACCACTCTGCGTTAGCATTAGCATCCGATCCCAGAGTATCCCAGAGTTTCGCAATATAAAATGCGATTTCTAAAATTAGACGTCGGGTATTTTGTGTCGATACGTTGCGAAATTTCGCACGTTTGTACACCGTAAGCTGTGATCTCACCTGGTGCCAGGTTTTCAACTTTGTCGATGCTCTAAGGTGGCAGGCCCCAAAAGGACACGTACGACCAACAAGTAGGTGGTTGGGTGCAGTGCGCTGTTGCTGTCGTAAAATCTGAATAAAGATCTCGAAAGACCCAAACGTGCTTTCACAGCGAACGTTAAACCTATGGAAATTATTATTATTTTATGTGCGCTACTTTCACGGGAAGAAAATCCTTACTATTTTTATTACTAAATACTTTATATTTTTAAGTTGACTGTTTTATAGATTATGATTAATTTTAACGTTTTATAATATTTAAGTTTGGTACTTGTTTGTATTTTGTGACAGTTTTTATGGTGTGCTAATCCAAATCAGTGTTATGGCTTGTAGGGGACATGCATATTATATCGATAATGCAAGTTAATCGCGACTGAGATAAGTTAGTACTCGGATAGGTGTCCGACGAAAACTATTAATAAAGGGATTTTTTTATAGCACTAGCCAGAGGGTATATAAGTGGAAGAGACCCTTTACCTCTGCATGTTTATAAAATATATATGTAGGCAGTTTGACTCGTTGAATAAATAATTATAAGAACAAATAATATAAATTTTGATCTGAAATAATATTAAAAATTAACCAGTGTCGTGGTTTGACACTGTGGCGAATATTAGTACGAGTGACTCATTCCCCTTGCATCTTTATGTGGTTGAATGGCGCCTTGAAATCTTTATGTTTAGCTATCTATCCATCGTAGTCAAATAAATAAATAAATAACACTCTTTTATTTTCCGGGATTCGAGAATAACATTTTCCTCAATCCTGAGAATATCTTGAAAACGTTTTTATTTATGTAGGCAGATTGTATTACGCACGTTATATATTTATTTATACTGAATCGTTTGTATTAAACAAATATACTTGTTTTAACAAAAATCTCATGACATGCGATGAGAATTTCTCTGTTTTTTACACTAATTATTTTTGTAGACGTGGATTAGAGCTTGATTTTTTAAACACTTGCATTTGAAATTAAATGTTAAGAATTGAATAATCATTTATAGTTAATAATCATTAATAACTGTTCTTGAAATCTGTTTAAGATTGGTAATTATTTTTTAGCACTTGCACTAGAAATTTAGTGTTTAGTCTAATTATTACTAATATTATTAAAGCCTCAGTCTTTGAAATATTTTAAACTAGATAATCACTTGATTGAATTATTTAGCACGAATTTTAGGCATTAATTGTGTTGACACAGTATTTTGGGTTTAAAGTTATGTTGATCAGTGTTTTCTTTTTTTTGTTATTTTAAGCTTTTTTTTTATAATATCCTGGATTCGAAAATAACGTTTTTATTAAAAATTCATCGGCTATCTAAAAATATTGGCGGCTCGTGGGTAAAATATTTAGGGGTGCTGCGGTAGATTAAAAATGGAAAAAACTATATTTCAAAAGTGACTCAGTATGGACGTCGAGAGACTGTTCCGATTCGCAGCGCAATACAGTGCTTAGCTACGAGAGACCCCCCACCCCGCGGCCGCCCTTCATCCATCCAATACACAACGCTTATAGCGCCAACGAGCAGAGAGCGCTCTTGCTCAAAAACGCGGCATGGTTACACTAAATATAAATTTTATTTATATTATTATATGTTTCCGTAAGTTTATTAGCAAATTGCATGTGTTATTTAGCACGTTACCTGCTTTATAATATTATGGTTTTTAAGTTCTTAAGGTCTTTGTTGATTTTTTTTAATCTGGTTTTAATTTAAGGCGCTTTTTCATTTCTTGGAATTATATATATTGGAATCGTTTTCATAATAACACCAAATCCACAAATATTTTTAACACATTCTCGAGAATATTTTTATATTTTTATTGAGAATTGCGATAACAATTAACCGATTAACTGGGTGTCTAAGTTAATGTTTATTTTAAGATATTTGCATTTTGCGATTTGCGATATTCTTCCAATTGTGGTATAATTCAGAATTCTTAATCCTGAATAATAATAATGTGGATCCTCTCAATATATGAAAGGATTTTAAAATTTCTAGCGTTTGTTTCTTATACTGATACTTTTCCTCCCTCATTTTTCAGAGTTTTAAATGTCTGTGTGAATGTAGATCTAATTATTTCTCGAAAATTTAACAGCATATGTTATTTATATTTAATTTATTTTTAAAAATTTTCTCGGTGAATTTTAGCACGTATTTTCCAGTCGTATTGTATAATATATTTTCCTGAAAATATTTGAGAGTCTCTATTGCACGGCTCACAAATAAGTAGGCATCGTAGGTTGCATAGAAATTGGGATTCACGGCATACAACACGTTCCTTCCTCCTGCCTCTCGTTCCCAGTCGTCGTACCGAGTTCTATCTTACCTGGCGGCATTCTTCGACATGTACAGTGAAATATGTATTTTTTTCTGCCATAAATGCACGCGACTCCGGTACAAACCATTTCCTCGGAACTCCAGAGCCATATTTCTCCTGTGGGAGAATGCATGCATGTGAAGGGGCGTTTTCCCCCTACCACCCTCTGCATTTTTAGCCTGCGGCTGCCGGTTCCGCGTGAAATACTAAAGATTAAACGTGCCAGCTATTTCAAAGCAGACGCGATTTGTTTTTCCACCTTATCAAATATAAACCCACGTGGAGATAGGTACTGCATCCCGTCGTCAGGAGAACAAACGGTATACCGAGTGATTCGTGACCGTTTTATGTAGTATGTGACTTCGGTGTATAGAGTGAAAACTAGATTCACTCTTTTTCAAGAGGTTTTTCCTCGAAATAATGCGGATGTCCCTTATACTATATAATTGATCTTAGGGTAGTTTTTAGGACTACAACCATTAAAACTATTAATTAGGATGAAATGTGTGTTACAAGTCTATAATTTTAATACGATAGATCGGGGAGTAATATATGTGATATTCACCCATCCATCACGGCGGCTTGAAAACAACCGCGTCGTCCGAAAGGGGTCTCTCAGAGACCCCAAGCATTTCACGTTAAGATATTGATGAATTCTTCATCAAAATCTCGTCATTTAAAAAAAAAAAGATTATTCTATGAATAACAATAGTTATTCATGATATTGTTCGATATTCAGGCCTCGCTCGCACTCAGTACATCGTACCAGATGTGAGTGAGAAAAAACATCGCGTGTGTAGCAACGGCAGCGCATATTCTTGTTTTTTTTTGCAATTGTAGTCAAAGGACAATCATTATTTATAATATTTATTATTTAGACTTTTTTTAGACGAATACAATATGTTTATACATAGAATACAAAGAGTTATTCTAGAAAAAAAAACTGTGGGTCTCCAACAGACTCCATCGGCATGGCTAGGTTTATTATTACGCACGTTATATTTGTTTTAACAAAAATCTCGACTTGTGACGAGAATTTCTCTGATTTTTTCACTAATTATTTTTGTAGACGTGGATTAGAGGTTGATTTTTTCAGCACTTGCATTTGAAATTAAATGTTAAGAATTGAATAATCATTTATAGTTAATAATCATTAATAACTGTTCTTGAAATCTGTTTAAGATTGGTAATTATTTTTTAGCACTTGCACTAGAAATTTAGTGTTTAGTCTAATTATTACTAATATTATTAATAGCCTCAGTTTTCGAAATATTTTAAACTAGATAATCAGTCGATTGAATCATGCGATGAGAATTTCTCTGTTTTTTACACTAATTATTTTTGTAGGCGTGGATTAGAGGTTGATTTTTTCAGCACTTGCATTTGAAATTAAATGTTAAGAATTGAATAATCATTTATAGTTAATAAT
>JAGXCT010035345.1:0-80091 GCA_022495035.1 Philopotamus ludificatus
GATTCTCAAATGTTTGCTATACTACGTATAAAAAATGGGGGACTACTTCATAGAAGAGCCTCCATATGGTCTCATAGTTTGGGGTTTATTGAATTGAGTGACCAAATCGGCACTTGTCGTGGATGATAGACAAAGAAAAGCTACCCCAGAGTTCGGAGATTAGTTTAACACTGGCAATCGTGTTAACTGGCAACCCAACGTTACACTTACATTTACAAGTTTACTGATGAACAAATACAGGGGTGGAATCTGCTTAACCAACCAGCAGAGCTAAGGGAATTGCTGATTGACTTATTAGACTATTACAACTATCGAAGTGTAAAGGACATTGGCTTCATATTAGATTGCAGCGCGCTAACAAAGTCCGTTGCTTCCTGTCCTGAAAGGCTATCACCTTCTTACGTGGCTACGAGTCTCGAACTAACCTCTAAACTCTGGGACTCATATAGGTTCTGGAAGGCAGTGGGCAGAATTACGTATTTCTTAAGGAAATAGTAGTGAGATCCCTAGATCCCTTATCCTAGAAATGTATTCGGATTAATTATCCTCCTAATAAATGATTAACGACAAGTTAAAGTTCGAAAGAATGGCATGCATGAACGTCATACGCGCCGCACTGAAAGGTTTAATATAAAATAAAACCGCATTCTCATGGATGAATTGATCATCACATGTCATAGGCAAAGGAAGCCGATTTTCCCGCTTTTCCCCAACGGTATAATTTCATATTTTTTAGTCACATGAGTCGTTATCGACTTCATTCGTTTTCGGCCATTTTGAATATGATCCTCGATTTTTTATTATGTTTTAAATCAACAATTGTCTTGTATCGATTTTTACAACTGCATCGACTATCTTATTGACAATGGGAGTATTTTACAGAACTAATTATTCATAAACCGGTGACTCAATTGTGTGACAAAATCCCATACATATCAGTAATACTGATTCAGTATACTAAAATCTTTGAGATCTTTAGCATCGCACCGAGAATATTTCTTTTTGATTAACGGATATCGTCAAACAAGATTTTACTCTCAACTTTGGATTCATCATAATTCAAGTAATTAATTTTTCATTATCATTATACCCAGAGAATCTTTGACAATCACCTACCCATCTACATCCATCATCAAACTGATGTCGTCGACATCGTCAACCATCGTCAGTTGTAACATAGCTATGTATTCAGATTTTTATATATATTCTTATAGAATATTCAGTGGCGGATATCTCTTTAGGCGCAAAAGGCGCGCGCGAAGTGGGGCCTCATTAATTTGGGGGGCCTCAAAGTTCAGCTCTCAAAATGTTTTTTTTTTATTTTCATGTATTTCAACAAAAATAATTGATAATTGAACAGTATTCCCTTAATAAAAAAAAAGAAGAAACAAGAATCATTACGAGAAAAAAGATAATTTTGTTTTTCGTTCTGGTCTTTTACATAAATTTATATGAAATTAATTACGTATTAATTACGTATATTATAGGGCTCAAAATTGAGTTGCGCGTGGGGCCTCAAATGCTTAATCCGACACTGACGATGTAATAAATGAACGATTCTTCCCGTGGTCCTGATTGTTTTACAAATTCCTGCCCCTGTTGGGTATCATCACGCTTGATTTCTTCATGCATTGAGATGTGTCGCAAGTCAGTCCCACCAGGAGTGCCTCGGCGGCTCTGACGTCCCACGGTGTTTCGCCATTGCTCACCTTCGAGTCGTGCTTTGCCCACTCTTTGCAACAATGCCTCTTGGTTCATGTTGGCTAATTGGCCACGACTTCGAGCAATGCTTAACGAGTTTCGTTATACCCAAAGTAAACATGGAGTAAAGCAACCATGATAACTATATGGAGAACTCCGTTGATTCGACGATGTGCGTGTGTCCAAGTAAGTCTCGTCCGGTAATTATTAAGTCAGGACACATCGGAGATCAAAGAATTGTAGAGGAAACGTCGCGAGCTGTGACCAAAATAAGGCGACCCAACTCTCGATGGTGATTGCATACAAATGCAATAGTAAATACAAGAAAACAGATCGAAAAAAATATTGTTTTAGACTTTTAAGATTAAGGTAAGCAGGTAAATATGGTACAAAAACATTCTTGTGATTGTAAGAAACGTCTGTCGTGCCATCGGCACTAATCCACGATTATCATCATAATGACGATCAGTATTTACATGTCAAATTTTCGCGCATTTTCCTTTCACGTCCATAATGTGTATTCAAATGCAAACACAATACTCTTTGCAACAAAGGAATATGCATCGTTACGCGGAATCCGTTAAATTATATAACACCAATTCGTATCAAGAGTTTTGAAACGAAATTCAAAAAAAATATATATATGTATTAACGAACACATATGATGACTTTTGAATTTTTGTATTATCGTTACGATCATGTAACCCGTATGTATATTATGAATAATTGCCGTTTCACACCGTGACTCGATATTTTCAGTACCGCTCTTCGTGATTTCTAATTCTTAACATTTTGACAATCGCACAGTAATACGAATATGGCCGCTGTTGCGAAAAGTGTGTCAATAAATCTATCAAAAAACGGTATAATGAATGGCATTGTTAAATAACATTGATAATAATGACCCGTCGATTCGGTTACATTTTATAATTTAACAATTTTTGACATTCAACTGAATAAAATTTACATTACAGTCAATACACGATCCGAAATCAATGTGTTTATGGCATCATCAACATCATCGTCTAAATTTATACTGCGATGAAAATAACTCTAGCACATACGTACATACTTCTATCTATAAAACAGTAGTACCACGACTGATTATGTATTTTATATTGGTAGTGTTTTCCTGAAAATAAGTTCTAGCACAGGGTTTTCAAACCTTTTTTAGTACATTCCCATTTTCGCCAGAATATAATTTCTTTCTACCCAAGATAGTCTAACTCAAAAAATACATAAATAATCGAAATAGCACGATATTTATTTATTATCCATATGATGAGTAAATAAGTAACATAAAGTATAGTAGAGAAATCGTACTAGATTCATAATGGGGGTGATAAGTTGACATAGAATTTATTAGCGCTAAACATACTAAATCTAGGAGAATACAATCGTATATATAAAACATAGTGAGTAAAAGTATATAGGTAGCATTAAAAGTAATAAAGAAATCGAACAAAATCTGTAATAGTAGTAGCAGAACAGATTGTCGAGTAGAGGTTTTCTGAACAGCTCTTCCTACGGTAAGGCTAATTGCTCAGCCTGCCTTTGAGGGGCCATTATAATGACAAAACGTTAATAGTGGACCGACACTCTTTATTTCTAGACCTCGCCAAAGGAGGCTAAGGAATAAGGTCAATGGAGGCGATTCTCGCTCCGACTTGGCCAGCAAAGACCCTGAAGGCCCTGAAAGCAGGGCCGTTTGAGACTAAATCCTGGTGTCCGATGGGGCCAGGGGCTAGTCTGACCGCACCAAACAACATCACCAAAAAGAAAAAGCACACGCAAACGAGCTCGATGGTAGTGGGGAGGCCTCCATAAGGGCAACTCGCACATTACAAAGGGAATATGTACTGCGCTAACTAACAGCTTGAAGAATTGCGTTGCCAAATAAATCGACCTTCTTTTCTCGAGAGCTACATACCCCAAGCAACCCTGAATCCAAGTACTAGGGTATCTTCTTTGGTTGGCACCTTCATGTCTGAGGATCGTAATCATTCTTGTTCCGAAAATTCTTGATTTTGTCTCTCCAGGGCGCCCTGCCCTTTCCCCTGCGTCCTTCTAACATCTCCAGGCTATCGTTTCTTCTGGCGAGATGCCGAAGTTATCGAAGAATCCTTTTGAGACATATGGTCGAATGTCGGTCTTCTTTGTAGTTCCACATTTATTTTAAGACAGACACGTTTGTGCGTTTAGCGATCCACATTATTCTCAGCAGACGTCGCCAGCACCACATTTCAAAGGCATCAATTTTCTTTTTCGTATTTCCCTTTATGATCCAGGTTTTTACGCCGTAAATAAAAAATGAGAATACCAGACTCTGCACTAATCGTTTTTTGGCTTTTTGAATGTCCCCCTGTTTTTTTCAAATCGTTGATAGCTGGGGTATAAGCTTGGGGAAAATCAAAATTCCCTCATGTAGGGATATCTTAAGAATTTCTTCTGGATTTTCTCTAATCTGAGGGATTTCGAGGCGTGATAAGGCGCGCATATAATGGAACATAATATAAATATCATTTATAAATAAAATAAATGATAAAGGTCATAAATTAGACCTCTGCGGAATTCCGGAAGATGTATTGTAAGCATACGACGTTTGGGAGTCGTATGTCACATATTGATTTCCCAAAACTATCTAGTTTCATAATGAGCATAATCAAATTTATCAAACGCTTTTTCATAGCCTTAAAATATAATGTAGACTTGGACCCCCATAACCAATGAAATTTCTAAAAGCAATATTAATTTTGTTTATATTTATGTACATAATATCATAAATTTATTGGGATGATCATTTTGGGGACATTTTTGGGTAGTTGAATAAACTGAATTTTCAGGTGCAAGGAATCAAATTTGAAGAGATCTTGAGAGATTTTATGAGCAAGATCGAAAACTGTAAGAGGGTAAAATGTAAGGGTATAGCAACGTTTGCAACATTATCATAAACTCGTGCTGCTAACGGAAAAGAATAAGATCATCCAGAATTAAAAAAAAAAAAAATTGCAGCATTTGGAAGCATTGAAAAATAAATTTAGCCACTATTCTACTGAATTGAATAAGAAATCAATCCCAAAAATGTTGGCCCAGTATGGGCGATTACTCCCCAAAAAGTGGTAGGACAGGTTTCTCTTTTAATGTATTCATTATCGTATGCGATTTTTTAAAAAGATTTACCCTCTCTTGGCCATTGCTGGCATTGGACGTGTATCTTAAACCCTGTATCGGATTTTACTTATGTAAAGCAATCTCTAATCGCAAAACCCCAAAATTGTCTTATACTCTTGACAAAATAATCCCGCGTTCATTCTATGTTCTGTTGACACTGAATACTTGCAGTTGACAAAAAACCCAAGAAAATTTTGATAAAATTTTAACTAAAATAATGCACCCCTATAAAAATATGTATATGAATGTTATGTGCGTATCTATGTGTGCATATGTATATCTGGTCTCTAACGGATTTCTCACCACAGAACCAGTATTGCCTTGGGAAGGAAAACCTTAACCTGTTGACCGATAAACGGTCTAGTCTCGATACTTTCGCTCCTCTTCCTTCTCTCTATGAGGATGTTTTTCCCATGATAAAAGGTTAATAATTATTATACCCATCTATCAAAAAATACCTTTTGAGCTAGTCTATCTTGGGTAGGGGGGAATGGAGCAAAAAAGGTTGGCAAATCCTGTTCTGACATATTCCATCTCGATCACACCACGTGTATACAAACCACATGTATAAAAGATTACTTTTATTTCTTCGAAGCATACTTGAGATTATATGCGACACATTTTTATTATGACAATAATATAACCGCTATTTTAATTTATAATATACTCGAGTCTAATGCATCTCTATGTAGATCGTGGTATTTATTGCAATATTTATGTTGATCTGATCACTTAGATCTTTGATAATAAATATTTTTTCGAAACAAAGTCTACGCAATCGGTATTGGCTGAATAATACGTGTCACTAGATCAATGGTTTGCTTCGTTATTCAGTACAAATCCGTTAAAAAAATATTCACAATCGATGATATCGTAAAACCAAGTCTTGAATGGATTTTGTGTAGAGACAGATGAAGCAACACAGTCTTGTGCATATGATAACAGCTCATAAAAAATAATCTAAAATAAACTTCATAACCCAACAAAAACTTAGCATACACACGAAATCTACCCACGTGTATGTGTCTTGTCTATTAATGGAGAAAAGTAAAATCGCAACAGTGCCGACATTGCTGTTCGCAAACGAGGGTTTGTTGAGCTGAGTCACGATCTTGTTCCTTTGTCGAAGAAGTAAAGGTAGAGGTGGAGCAGAGAGTGCGAGTGGTTCCAGGTGTTGTGCAATACTGCCTTATTGTTCGATGATAAAGTTTATGAATTTATTTTCATTGCGATATGCTAAATCTTATGAAATATTCATATTGTAATAGAGCATTCAGTTATAAATACAATGGCGCCAATATGGAAAGACGATTTTTTAGCACCAAAGCTATGAAATTCTGACCATATCCAAAATAATTTAAAAAAATCATAAGAGGAAATATATTTTGTGTTTGTTTTGCATGTAATATTACATATTAACATATTTAATTGAACAAATAGAATTAGTAAATATTATGTGTGATTAAATTAATTTTTATGAGGAGATTTGTACCTTTTTTAAATCAATTTAATATAATATATTTCTATAGAATGTGTGCATGTCTACAAATCAAAAGGTTGAGTAAAGGTTAGAGTAATTTGCCTTTGTTAACCTTTCTGTTGTCACGACCAATATATTTTAATATTATTAATTGGAACAAGAATATCATTTGTCGACAAAAAAAAAACATACGTCGATTTAATAGACGTTTTCTCTGCTGTCACTCTGCTCTAGATTAATATCTGATAATTAGATATTTTTTTAAATAAAAACTATCACATCATGTCTGACAGAGTATACATTATGTATATGAGCAAGTCCAAGTTCAATGCACAAAGATCACGTTTGCCAAATGATATTATAGCATAAGAGTCAAACCGGTCCTTGTGGACTTTCTCTTACAATATGCCTGAATTCACCTTTGTGACTTGGTTAACTATTTTCGTTTTTATTTGCCATTGCCCTCTTCGTTTGACCGTGAAAGCATTTATGACGCTATATTAAAAACATATGCAAATTTTTGGAGAAATTTGTGATTTCTATTTTTACAAAAAACTATCGTTTCCTCATTTATAAAATATATTTCAAGGCTTAATTAATTTTGCCATAAACCATTTGTTATATTAATATTTACATGATTAGAACAATACTCTCTGAACTGATTGTACGGTTCATTGATTTTCCAGCCCACTTTTAAAAAGGCCATTGATTATTTATTTTCATACATAACTTATATTTCCTTTAAAGCCATGAAATCGATAAGGCAAGTACATAAACTACGTAGAGGTGTAGTGTTTGTGAAATATCAGTCTGAATTCTTCGGGCTTTCAATTTGTATCGTCGCATTCAACATCTTATCAATTGAAATATAAATTAAGCATTATAAAAACATTGAAATTATGATTAATTTACATATTTATTATTGTATTTTTGTGCAGGCAAATCAAAATGTGTCAAAGATGACGTCACAAGAAGATATAATAAGTTCTAAAGATTGTGAAACGGAATACACGATGACTTTCCAACACAAATATCGTTCAGGATGTAATTTATTACACCTCAGAGATATCGTGGGTACCACATGTTTTTTTTACATCATTTCTTAGCTAGTAAAATATATAAATCCAATTACACAATCACCTCCAACATATTCAAATATATAAATATTGGTGATATAATTAGTAGCATTATGTAAATAATTTAAATTATTGTAATGTTTAATATTACTAAGTTTATTATAATAATTAATTAATATTTTTTTTGTTTTTTCACTCTCTGTATACATAATCTTATAGAATCAATATAAAAATCAGTTACAATCAAAATAAATATTATTCTAATATTTACATTGTGATAGTATTATGGCTTAAATAGAATTACATCTTATTGTAAGTAATTGGGTAAAATAAATTTTAGATTTTGTAATTCTCGCCATAGTGCTGGTTAGAAAGAGCGGTCTTAAGACCGCGGCCGGTTTAAAAAGCGCGCTCATGTGTTGACAGCGCGACCTCGGTCGCGGGGGCTCGGCCCCCGAAATGCGCCGCCCCTTCAACGTTGTACGTCACTCCTAATTTATTTACGAATTCTCTAAATTAAAAATGATGTTTTAACATTTTGGAACTGTGCCGTCCAACCGGCATCGGGTGGTTACAACAATTTTGCGTTATCGTTCCTTATCTTAACCATGTAAACACGATTAGTACTTCAATTGCTAGGGCTTATCAAATAAGTGCGTGCCTACATAAATTATATTTGCATAATCAATTTAAATTATGAATTGTAAAAAACATTCATTGTTTCATAAAAACAATTACATTCTTTTAAATTAAAATATATAAATAAGTAGCTGATGCATATGAATTTTTTTTCGTTGCCAAGGGTAATTAATAGTCATTATTATTATATAATTATACGATATATATACTAAACAATATGGTAAACAGCTTTAGAACGGATATTTGCTTTATATAATAGAATAAATTTGATTATCTTTGCGAGGAAATACCATTTATTTCTGCAAAGTATTGGTATTCTTCTATATTCATGTAGGATGCCGATAACACGAAATTTTTAACTCGTTACAATTTAATTATTTTCCACTTCAATAAAAAACCGCTAATGTCAACCTCATCTCCAAACTTAGCAGACTCCCTGACTATCGCCCCATCAGTCTTTTCTCCTCTATCGAAAAAATAGCCATAGATTATTTAAATTAATATCACACCTTAAGGTAGTTCCTGACGAACAGCACAGCTTTCGACCAGGTTACTCTACTTCTTCTTCGCGCTATTAACACTCTTCTGGTGCAATTTTTTCACTCGTGCCTTTGATAAAGTCTGGCGTGACGGTCTACTTTTTAACTCATCTCGGCTGGTTATCCTCTTTCATATATAAAACTGATTCAATTGATCCTTCATAGTAAAATTAGAGTCTAACTTCTCCCCCATCCGGCCGATTACGGCTGGAGTCCCTCAAGGATCTCCCCATTCTTGTTCCCCATCTACACAAACGATATTCGATTATAAAAAATTCCATAATTAGGCGGATGTTTCCCGTTAAGATAGCTGTCTGTAATTTTTGTATTTCCTCTACTTTTTCCCTATTTTCCCTTCTGCTTATACTTGTAAATAACACTTTTTTTCTCTTCGTTTCTTATTATCCTTTTTCATATATTAAAAAATATAGCATGTGACTGTTTAACACGTTTAAGTCGGCTCATGTCTGAGGATCGTGACCATTCTTATGCCGAATCTTCTTGATTTTGGCTCTCCGGGATTCTCTAGGCTCCGCAACTCGCATCGCAGCTACTACAATTTAATTAAATATGTATAAGTTATGGGAAACTCAGACGGAATTATTAAATTGAGAGTAAATGGGCAGCGCCCAATACACCCACACACTTTTGGCCATTAAATATATTAGAGGGGCCGAGAAGTAATCAAAATTTCTTCCATGAGCTCATTCAAAGTTAGTTTGTGTCGAGGCACGGTCCCGCAAACACGTAAGTTTTGTTATCACGTTAAAGCTCTGGTTGATTCAGATCTTCATCAAACAACTGAGGAATTATCATTGAAGATTGGCTGTCCATGGTCCACAGTTCAGGATCATCTTTGTCGCATAGGAAAATTGTAATCGGATGGGTGTTTGTGTTCCGCACACAAAAGAAGGAAGATTTTTCGGAAACGAAAAGAAGTGATTTTATTATACGATAACGCTCACACTCACACTGCATAGACGGCTCGTCAAAAAATTTTAGTGTAAATGTCGATCTACTCTTTCAGATTTTTATCTTTTTAAGTCGATGGAAAATCCTTTAAAGAACAAAAAAGGTTTTACAGAAAGGGGATTGAAAAATTGCCCGAATGATGGCAAACAGTCTTAGATAACAAACGAGATTATGTTTTGTAATAATAAAGCAAACGAAGCAGTGAAAAAAATTACCGATACTTAGATGATGATATCTTGAAGGCGATGGTGAATTTAGATCTTGCCAAACAATTGAGGAATTATCATTGAAGATTGGGTGTCCATCGTCTACCGTTCAGGATCATCTACGTAGCATAGAAAAATTGTACAGGCAAGGAATTTGAGACGGTGCTCGATCAACGGCGTACCATCTGCACGTCTCTTTAGTCTCGGTATGAAGCCGGTCCATTTTTGCGGCAAACTGTAACTAGAGATGAGATGTGGGTGCTGTACAATAATCCTGTACGAAAAATCTATGGTTTTCTTCAGGAGAAGTACCTGTTCCGATCCCTCGACCATTACCAACGATAAAGTCCTTGCTTGGGTGTGGTGGCATTTTTCTGAAATTATACACTACGATTTGCTTAAACCTGGTGAGACCGTTAGAGCGACAGTGTATTGTGAAAAACTTGGAGCGAAAGAAACAAAAGCTCATAAAATAACGATCTGTTTTGGTCAATAACAAAAAAGGGATCCTTCGCCATGAAATCGCGAGGCTTCACTCTGCAAAAATAACACAGGAAAAAATAAGGGAGCTTGGAACTTTAAAGTCATCCACCCTATTCACCAGATCTCGCACCGTCGGATTACTACCTTTTCAGGTCGTTAGAGCATACATCAAGAGGTAAACAATTTAATAATGTTGGAGAACGCACGTTGGAAAAGTTTTTCAACGAAAAATCGAAGGACTTTATTAAAAAGGGAATCAAACAACTGCCTTTATGCTGACAAAGAGTGTTAGAAAACGATGGAAATTATTTTATTGCTTAGTATTTAAGATTTTTTTAATAAATAAATGTTTTTCGCCAGAAAAAATCAATTTTGATTACTTTTTGGTCCTCTTAATATATAAAAAATCGAAATAAGTGATATGATTGAATGAAGCTTTGTATATAATGTAATATAAACCCGTTAACATATTCCTGATTGTTTTAAATATTTTTTTTAATCTCATTAGTATCGAATTTCATTAATATCTGTTTAATATCATTTGTGATAATATATAATTTCATTCTATCATTAAATATTCACTACGCTTAGTGTGAAATGTGTTGTGGATCAGTCCTGTTCTATTAACACAAATATTTCAGTAGTATAAATGATTAAAATAATAAGTACAGTGGACCCCCCAATTACACTATCCCGAATTACACGCTGAGTTGAAATATTCGCCGCCAACCCCTAGCGAGCGATTAAATTCAGCGTTGCATTCGCGACGAATACATACAAAGCCACGACTATTCATTTGATACGGGTTGTGCACACACACACAGTAGTGACCGCGTCTGTACGGTGCATACAGTCGAACGTTGGCAAGCGTCTGTGTATTCGACACGTGCCAGGCTTTACCCCCAATAACACTATCCCAACTTACACGGTCCCAATTTTAGTGTTAGTGGGGGGTTAACTGAAAAGCAGGGATTTAGAGGAAACGCATAAGGAGGGCTGACTGTATAGCATTATTCGTTTAATTTAATTATAAAAAATAATATTTCAGATGGGAGCACGTTGGTGGCATGGAAGGAGACGGGCATACATTTTAATAATTATTATATTGCTCATATTGGGTATATTATTCTTTTACTCGTCTCAACAGTTTTTAGTAGATGACATCGATAGAAGTGCTCGTTTGTAAGTAAACGATCAACAAATGAACGTTCTAATTGTATAATATAATTTATATTAATAATAATATTTTTTAATCATTCTAGAAAGAATCTATGGTCCTTGCGACAGAGTTTGTTACAAGATCCAGGAGGCCGATGCAATATTCCCAATCTGCCAGTAAATTCATCGGTTATGATGGCGTTTGTTCAAGACGTTTCGCCAATCGTTTGTGTTAAAAATGCGATTGATTGGGCCGATTGCAATGTAAATAAAAAAAAATTGATCCGAATCTAATTTTATATGATTTGTTTTTATTATGTTTCTTAAAATTTTGCAGGGTCACGTGTGTAGAGTTAAATCACAAATTTTAGAAACGTATATAGGAATAACGTGTAGCTACAGAGATATAATATGGAAGAGCGATTATGAAAACACGTTGAGTGTGCCAGTGATTATTAAGAGTGATAAACCATATCACCTGAAAGAGTCTGACTTTGTCGACGTAAAATGCGAGGGTGAAGATCGAAATAGCGGAATAATGGATTAGTACGTATTCTGCTCTAAAAATTATTTTAATGTATTTAAAAAATCTTTTAATCTAAATTATTTTATAGCTGGAGCGGTTCCTTATTAGGCATTAGGGATGTTGAAGCAATTAATTCTCAACCGTCATGGGATAAGTTAAACGGACAAGCTATGCGATATAATGTTTTGGTGTTCGGATTTGATTCATTGTCAAAAAATACGTTTATGCGAAAATTGCCCAAGAGTTATAAAGTATTGACTGAAGAATTGCACAGCCACGTATTAGAAGGGTATAACGATGTTCACAAAACTTTTATTCATAAAATAAATAAACTGTTTTTAAATATATTTTCTTATACAGTTACAATATTGTCGGCGATGGGACCCCGCAAGCTTTGATTCCGATACTGACGGGATTTACAGAATTAGAATTGCCAGAGACACGGAAGAGGCTCGGAAACAAAGCAAATTTTGTTAACACATATCCACTGATTTGGAAAGATTTTTCTGAAAATGGGTAATAATTTTTTAAACTTTTGACTACATCAATGGTCGCCAAACAGTACCGGTTGCTTGCGTAGAATATTTTATCATCCATCGCTAGTGGTCTATCTACTATGGTAAATAGACCCCAAGCATTTCAAATCAAGATATTGATGAATTCTTCATTTAAGTCTTAATTTTTTTAAATCATAATCCTTTTTAACTTAACCGTGCCGATGGGGTCCATTTGGGAACCCAAGTTTTTGATTTTTCTTGAATATCTCTTTTAATATAAATTTAATAAAAAAAGAAAATAGGGGGTGAGGGAGAAATGGGATTATCCACGTTCCACGTAGGCAATGTGTGAGCTTGACTAAATAGTTTGACAAGGACAGGGCTCTAAAACCTTGTTTATATAATCATCATCATCATTATTTGCCAGCCACAAGGCTCTCACTCGCTGAGGGTATGGGCCTTACCAAACTCTCAATGGCAGTCCAGCTAAAGGGAACCTGAGTCTCCACGGATCGAGGGCTCTCACCGCGGACTGCCACCAAGGCAATCCAAGCCATCTTCGTATGCAGTTTTTTTGTAAAGAGTTTCCCTCTCTTGGCCATTGCTGGCATTGGTCGTACATCTTCTACCTTGTTGGTATCCGGATTTTACCCTCTCGACTGTGTCCAGGCAAGTAGGAGGGGGTTTGTCTCGGTACGAGTCTCAAGTGATTATTAGCCCTGTCGCACAATAGCAATCCTTTCATCAAGGGAAAGACCTCCTCAGAGAGAGGTCCCCTAGAAAGAAGAAAGAGGAGCGAAAGTATCGAGACTAGACCAAGTTTTGGTCAACAGATTAGGGTTTTCCTTCCCAGGGTATACTGGCTCATATATTTATATATATATCATCATCACCATCATCCTTTTGAGTCACGAGACACTCATTCGCTGAGCGTAGTAGCTTTATCTTATTTGTATCAGTTGATATGGTAACAGTCAATTTTTATTGGTTATTCTGGTTTATTTACAAGAGTTATTGACCATTACTAATTTTGTTATGTGGTTAAATAATAAACATTAATATTGTTATGGTGTGAGTACAATTTGTCAGTCTGGTGTCTAACCCCTCTCCTCCCCTGATGTAGGATCATGATAGATAGATATTCTGGATCTCTCTGTTGTTTGAGACACTTTTGAAAGTGGTCATCTGTGATAAGGTGAGCGTGAAGAGGGATTTAAATTTTTGTATCGAATTCTGCGGTAGAAAAAAAATTAGTATAGCTCGCTAGTTGGTGCCGAGAGATTTTGATGGCAATACTTAATGTTATTAATATGATACACTCGCTGAGCGTATGGACCTTATGAAACTCTCAAATGACAGTCGTGGCCAAAGGAATGTGGGTCTCATAGGTGACATAAGGGTTCCCATTATGTGTATTTAAAGGATTTCCCTCTTATTGGAATATCATTTTTATCGGATTTCTCCTTTATGATGTCGCCGAATGCAAAATCTATCATGCAATTAATTATAATCAATTTTATATTCTAGCTACGTGACTGCATTTCATGAAGACACTCCGAGTGTTGGAATTTTTACATATCGATTAAAAGGATTTAGCGAGCAGCCTACGGATCATTATATGCGTTCGTTTTTGGTTCATACGGAATCGAAACAAAGTAAATGGAGTAAATATTGTAACGGTGAAGTACCACGACATAAACTAATGATGAACTACACCCGACAAGTATGATCTATATAACATAAGCATAATATGTTTTGTTGTGCACCGTCAATTTAATTATCTGTATTTTCAGTTTATGGATGCATATTCAGATGTACCAAAATTCATATTCGCATTTCACGGAGAGTTATCGCACGACGATTACAATCTAATTCAAGCTGCCGATGACGATTTTGTCGAATGGCTAAGAGGTGTAAAGTCCTCGGGTATACTTGAAAACACCATTTTTGTTATAATGTCCGATCACGGTCACAGGTAAATCGACGATAATTTAAATATATATTAATATGAAACAATCTAGATTTTTAATATAATTTTTTTTCAGATTTGCAAGTGTTCGTAATACTCTGCAAGGAAAACAAGAGGAGCGTCTTCCGTGGTTTTCTTTTACGTTACCCAAAGATATGAAATTTATGAGACCGGGTGCATTAGATAACTTCAAAGAAAATGTGAAACGTTTGACCACGCCGTTTGATATACACGCCACATTTTTAGATATCCTAGGTTTAAATCCTAATGAAAATTACGATATTCATAGCAAATTTCCGCCAAGATCTTTATCTCTCTTCGGACCAGTGAGTGTTATTTTGAATCATAATATTAGTTGTAATTAATATTAATGCACAATAATATTGCATGTGTATGTACATATAGTGTATTTGACTACGATAGATTGATGGTATAACAGAAAAACCAAAGAGCCACTCACCCATATACAAAGCATAGCATAAAATAAAAAAATATAAATATACAGTGGACCCCCCAATTACACTATCCCGAATTACACTACTTGAGTTGCTTGAATATTTGTCAGCCAACCCCAACTTGAACGGTCAAGAATCACGCTGGCTCGATTCAGTTGCATTTCATGAATTTAATAATTTTTTATAAGCAAGGCCCTAATTATTCATTTGATTAATTTGGTTTCCATTGCACACACACTGTAGCCAGGCGGGCTTAGAAAGGGTACAACAAACGCTATAAGCCGCCTGTGTATTTGATAATTTATCTGTATTTTAATTCTAATAAATGAATTTATCCCAACTTACACGGTCCCGATTTTAGTGTTAGTGGGGGGTTAACTGTATATCGAATGTATATAAGAACTAGTGTCGTACGGTGGACTCGATGTTGGGTTTGCTGAATGTGAAAAAAAAATACAGTTTTTTTTAAATACAATATTATTTATTATTATTTATACATTAATTATCTTTTCTTCATTTTTACGACATCAATTTTTCAAGTAATATTAATAGAGAAAAAAATACTCAAATGCTAAAACAGAAAGGCACACTTTACCATAGTTCCATTGAAAAATTTATGTCACCAAAACGAAGAATAGAATTAATGTATAAATAATAATAAAATTCATTAAAAAAACCTGTATTTTTTTCCATAATCAGCACACCCAACATTAACACTACCCTACGCCCCTGATAAGAATAAGTATAAGCTCGGGTAGAATCCAAATTCTCAGATGTATCTTCTATCAACTCGCACAGTACAAGGGGGTTATGTACTGCGCCAACCATCAGCTTGAAGAAGTGCTTCGCCAAGTAGATAGACCTTCTTTCTCGAGGATTACACACCTTGGTAAGTGTGTTCTACCCATGCTGGGGTATAAGTCAGTGGGTCCCAAAACTCCCATTCAGAGATATTATCTTAAGAATTTCCTTCTGATTTTCTAATCTGAGGGAATCTGAGGGCGCCATAAAGCCCTTCTTATATAATGGAACCCGGAACTAATGTAATGTAAAGCACCTCGTGATGACTAAGGTGCTATGTGGTGTGATAAGAATTTTTAAGACAAACCCCTAACATTCCTCGGATGATTCTGCCACACATGTCCTAAAACATGTAAACTAACTTTTAACCTGAATCAAACAAAATAATCTGTGATCTTTAATTTCAAAGATTGCCACGCTGGTATCTTTAAAAACGTCTCCCTTCTGGATTTACTCTAGCCTGGAGGATATCTTGAAACTGATACATGTCAGCCCCAGGCTTATTAGATCCTGGTCTTACAAACCTAAACTAATGATTGTATCGCGAACCTTATTACTTTGCTAAAAAAGTGTATATAATGAAAAATTTCTCCAGACAAAGCCCCGCATTCTTGAAGCTCTATTACATACTTCATATACATGTGAATTGAACCTAAATTTAGAGTTGAACAGAATTCCCAGATCTTGATTGACAACTGTCTGGGAGGAGTTACGTTCCCAAGCATCTAATCAAAGGTTAGAAATTCTATAGATCTCGAAAATGTAATTTCCTGATATTTTCCATCACTAAACGAGAGACGATTAGTAGATGCCCATTCGAGCAAAGAATTAATATTCAGCGTCAACTCTTGAGGAAACTGATTTAAATATTTTGAGAGAAGTTACAAGAAAGGACATTCTGTATGTCGTTTTTAAATAAAATGAATAATAATGGTCCTATATTAGAGCCCTGTGGGATTCCCGTAGTTGCATCGAAAACACATGACGTTAGGGTCATGTATCACGTACTGTTTCCTCTCCTTATAAATAAAAGTGAAGAAAAATTAAGTAATAAATAAGTGGAGAAAAATTGTAAGAGTTTGTCCGAAATATATAATATATGTAAATTAATTTCAGATATCAGTAAATAGAACGTGCGGACAAGCCGGAATTGAACCCCATTGGTGTGCGTGTCTAAGTTGGCGTCAAATATCCACCAGCGACTCTTTCGTAACACGTTTAGCACTTTATTTGGTAGATGCCATAAATAAAATTACATCGCCGTTCAGGTTATATAAGCAATATATGTATGAAAACATTTTGTATTTTATATAACATTTATTTTTTATTTTGTCGACAGTGATCGATGTGCAGTTTTATCGCTTGATAGGATCGAATGGGCCATGAGTCTCTCGGCTACAGATAGCCTACTCAATTTCAAGCGGACTATGGATAAAGATGGATTTTTACCTGATCTATCCGCAAAAACTAAGGAAGTCACTAACATGTATCAACTGAAGGTGTTTACTTTATTATTTACTTTCGTTATAGAATAATAAATAAATCATATCGTATTTAAATATATATCGTTTTAGGTTCGTTTGATGCCTGGTGGTTCTCTATTCGAAGCAAGTCTCTCGCACAACGTCGATACGGATTCAATTGTTGTAAATTTTCATTTCCATTACACAATTTAATAAACCCGATAATGTAACTCAAGCTCCGGTATTCTCGGGATGACTCAACCCCAACTCTAGAAAACCTTGCTACTGCAATAAGAGGACCGAATCTTTCTGTAAATCATGGCCTTGATCAAACCAAAGATTACTTCGTTGAAAAAAACATTTATGGACGCTGCTACTGTTTTATGAACCTTTGTGTGCTACAGCACCAAATGTTAAACTCCAATCTCCTAATATTTGGAATTATTGTATAACTTGTAATGATACAGAGTAAACGCCAAAGCATAATTTTAACATTAAAAAAGTGAGTAAATTAAATTGCTTTTGTATTTTAAACATGTGAATGGGCCCATAGGTCCATTCTTAGACTCTTTTAATTACTTTTATAATCTAGCTGTGATCAATTTCTTTAAAGAACTCTAAAGCTAATACTCTATATATATATTTTTTTGATTTATTATATACATTTTATTATAAAATAAGCAGGTAACTAAAGCCAGTAGTATGCCCTGTTTATTCTGCATTACTTACCCCAAGTATCTTTTATAAAATACTCGAGTCTTTTGATTCGATTGTTGTCGGGTGTCGGTATTGGACACGTTGACAGCTCGGCTCCCGGGCTCATGGATGCCAACCTGACCCGTATCCGAAGAGCCAAGATAACCTGGAGAACTACCGTCACATTGCTGACATCAGGATTGAGACGGACGTATCCACGAGATTGTGTAGTGTCTTCCAGATGGCAAAGACTCGCCTCAGGATTAGAAGGCCACTTAAATAATAAATTTTAGCCTTTTCTCTAAACATTAGACTTGTTATTAAGATGCCTCAATGGCAATGAATCTGCAAAGTAAAGAACCGGCAAAGTCCTTGGTTTTCGAGATGAGCTGTTTTTAGAGTCCTGGCTCTTAAAACTCGACAACTTTGAATTGGAACTCAAATTACGACTCTAGTTTAAAAAAAAAAAAAGCCCCGATGTTTTTAAAAGAGATACTTGTTTAATTTTAATAATTTGGTTTTATATAAATTTTATGTACTAAATCAAAGTAAAAATTTAACTCGGGAATAAATCCGAGTTATATAAATTATTATATAAAATTATATAGAATCCAGGGGATTATTTATTTGTTAATTTAACGTAATTGTTGCCTCGGGCTGTAAACTAAAATTGTTATATTTGAATAAAAACATATTTTGTTTTAACTTAGCCTTTTACAATAAAACTATCTGAATGCCTGAACTCAATTATGGCCAAAAAACATTATCAAAGAATAAGAAATGATTTTTAATATTTCTCCTTTTGAACTGTGAATAAACCAAATGACTTCATTAAAAATGATTTCTGAGGCATTAATATAAAATCTGATAGTCCCTGCAAGGTTTGTGGAACTTATATTGCAATATGCTCTTAAATATAATGTGAAACTCAACTCTAATCTTTGACTCTCACACATTGCCAAACATTTCCCTGGAACACTTGACTACATAGTAAGATCTCGAGGATTAATCCCTAGGATTTAAAAAAAAAAATTCATTAAAACAAAAACTCTTTGAACTTTTTTTTTAAATAAACCCTTTGGTTTCTTATTCCCTCCCCCTTTATCTCCCTTTTTTTTTATTTTTTTTTATTTTCCCTCCTTATACTTGAATGTAATAATTTTAATAACCACTTCAGCTTCCTGTGTCTGGCCACAATCTCCACTCAATCTCATCCCATTTTTAGTAATTTTATGTGCTGATTCTCATACCTCTGTGTTTATTTCCTTTTATTTATTCCTTTGTTTTAAGAATAGTTTTTTTTGTTCATTTCCTTATATTTCTATTTTTTTTCTGCTTTATGTTTTTTTTTTTTGAAAGCCACAACCACCTGAGCCACCGCAACTTAATAAATCATGAAAGTGGGAGCACTTGTGCCTAAGTGCCATAAACTGTGTGGGGACAGCTAAAAAATATAATTTTTTTTTAATATGTATAAATTCTGTGAAACTCAGATCAATATCTGAGACGAAGAGAAAAATGGGCAGAGCTCAATCGTCTCGCACATTTTTGGCCATGATGAAGATTCGAGGAATCAAAATCGGATTATTTAACTTTAAATGTGGTGATTGATTGCAAAATCAAATAAAACGTACGTTAATATACGCGTATCTACGTAACGCATCAAGATAATTGTAGGACCTATTGAAAATACAGTATTTTAGGAATATTTGTCCCTTGTATTCTAATCAGAGTAAAATTATTTTTGACCCACTGCCTTCTATATCAGTATATTTTCTACAATCTATTAATATTAACATTTATGTACATTGTCATAACGAGTAAACGATTAAGCGATGTTTCGGTTCGCACAAAAATTCATATTCTTCATGTGTACTTATCGCACTCTTAAATAATTAAGATCGTATTAATATAATATGTATGTGGGTAATTTTTGTGATTCTCGTTGATATGTTTATAATTTTCTATTAAATTTTTTATGTATAGATCTTTCTATATTCGCCGATTAGGGCGAGGAACCTCTAAATTTTAGTAAAATACATGTTCTTATTAAAAACGCTTAATTTTTTGTTTATACGCTAGAATATACATTTTATTATTAATAAATATTCAGATAGTATGTTTGTTGCAATCTAATTGCATTACATAAAAATTATTCAAAGTTTTTATAGTATTAATCATGATAATTTTTTTTGTCACATTCTTAAATGTATAGTTGTACTGAATATGTTAAATGGAGTATCAAAGGTAGAGAGTATTCATTTCTTTTGGTAATAACCAGTGGCAGATTTGGTACTTGGGAGGCCCCAAGCGCAATTCAATTTTGAGGCCCCTTGTCTAAATATTTTCACTAGTCCTTTTTTAAATTTAATAAAAAGAAATGCAGCTTGCAGGCTGCCATAAAATTAAGACCCTAATGCTTTGTATAATTTTATTTTAAGGTAGCTACGTGCCAGAATCAATGGATCATGATCTGTGGAACAGTCAATGCATATGGTTTGAAATATGACTGTTGGGGGATGCACCCGAAAAACATGTCATAGCTGGCGTTATTCATTTGTCAATTTAATTTAGGGAAATTGCTAAATTATTAATTATTTTGTTTTGAAGAAAAATTTCGAGTGTTGAACTTTGAGGCCCCCTGAATTTACGAGGCCCCAAAGACGCGCCTTAAGGGAAATCTGCCACTGGTAAAAACAATGTACACGTTTCTCTCAATTTTAATATCGATTAGATCTAATGGAGATTCTAATATGTTGATATGAATCTACTCTCAGCTATGCCCCACAATTAATTGCGATTGTTATTTGCCAAAATAAATGAGCTCTAAAGTTATACATATTTCTTTTTGAATTGTACTAAACATATCATATTCTGTATAGAAATAGTAAGCAGTTTTTGTTCTCAATATTGTGTTAAAATGTATTTTATAAAATAAAAATTTTAATACATGTATTTTGGAAATAATTTATTCTGTGTGCCGACGCGAATAGAACCGGTTTTCGAATGATTACTGTTGTTAACCAACATAGGGTGTGGTAAGTAATTGGTCGGATGATAGTCAATAACCATTGAGCGTTGGATCTGCACGGAACAAAAAATAAATTGCTTGGATATCCTCGCCGGAGGAGGTGAAAAACGATTTTCGCCCATTGAGTTATATGTAAATAAAATAATGATCAGTAATTACTGTCGTTTTGAAACCCAACTGACCTTATTTACTTAAATTAACATTTAAAACAATGTAAATCATCCTCGTCATAGGCGACACAGCCCTAGAGTAGAGAGCGTTGGCCTCCGTCATCATCCGACATTTTAATCGGACCACAGCAATGTCGCTCCATCTTCTGATCAATCCCAATGATGCAGCATCGTACTGTACACAGTCCAATCGGCTCACCCATAGTTTTGCTTTCTTCCGGAGACAGGAAGGCCTATTGTCCATAAGGTTTTTTGGTGACTGGCTGTAGTCACCGATATAGCTTTCCGTCGAGACAGACACCTCATTCTCTGCCTTCAAGTACAACTCTAAAAATCACTCTTGGGATCCTCCTCATCACGATATCTATACATATGTAAGAATGGCATGATAAGGGTTTTTTTTAACCGATCCGTCACGGCGGCTCGAAACCAACGCCGCTGGCCGATGGGGTCTATTTTGTATGAAATGAATGAATAAAAATTTCAAGTCACTGTATGCGCACGTGGTATTAACTAGTAGAAAAATTCAATATTTGATTGATATTTTAAATTTTTTTACTAATTAATATCATGAATACCTATTTTTATTCTTAGAATAATTCTTTTTTTTTAAATGTCAAGTTATTGATAAAGAATTCATCAACTCTTGACTTGAAATTATTGGGGTCTATTTTCATACATTCATTTCATACAAAATATACCCCATCGGCCAGCGGCGTTGGTTTTGAGCCTTCGTGACGGATCGGTTAAAAAATCGATGTATGAATGTAAGCAAATTTATTAAAATTGAAATAATTCATTTCTTATATTGTTAATGTGTTTCTACATAAGTGTTAATGTGTCAAAGATTTTTTTTATAATTTAACGACGAGGTGCTATAATGGGGAAAAGTATCCCCGGCCGAACGTTGATGTGGGGAGGTTTGAGCGCTGGCAACACCGGCGCCAGGGTGCGAGCGAGGGTGGCGGCCGCAGCTCTGCGCCCTCGCCGCGGCCGCGCCCGTCTCTCCCCGCTGGCCCCTCCTGCGGGAGAGCCCGCTCCTCTCTGGCACATTCCTGGAAATCAAATAATAGATAAAAACAAACATCCATCCCGGTGCATTCCCACTATTTACATTGGCAGCTTAATAAATATATGGAAACCAGCCATTCAGGTTCATATTTTTATCATAATACTACTGAAAAAATCGAATAATGCAATAAATAGAAATATTTAATTCATTACTCGATGACATTTCGTTTCGTTTAATATTTATTAATTATTGTTTATAAATAAAGTCATAATTGCTAACAAAACGAGCATGAGCAAATTGATTTTTAATGTAAATCAAATTTAATTTAGCGATTTTTCTTTGAATGAAATGTCATTTTGTGTTGTTTTTGTTATCGTAAATTGAAACTTAATCGAATATATTTTGTTTGTGGTCGTTGTCGATAATTAAATTAGATCGTTTGTATGAAAAGGACCTGCACGAAAAATGTCTTTGTGTTAAACGTCAACGGGCGATCGATAATACAGGACATTCCGAAACCGAAAACAGAATCGTGAAATATTTTCGTGGCATGTCGTTTCGGCGAGCGTGTTTTGATTTTTATACACCTGTCCATTTGGATACAAAATACAATCAAATTCTTATTGGAAACTGATTATATTATTTACATACGACGTTTGATAAGAATATACGCGGATTTTTTGTTTTACTCAAAATTATTTAGTTTTAGAGTAATCCACGTCGTGCTCTTTTCCAAATCTTGAAATCATTCTGGAACAAAATTTTTGGAATATCATTTTCTATAGAAATAATAGATCTGTATTTATTTTTTATAAATGTGAGTATAGAGAACGCTCTTTCAGCTCTTTCATGAGATTCTGTTTTATATTAAATTTAATATATCATGTATTATTTAAAACATTATTTTAATTTCCTAGTGATATGAGACGTATTTAACCTTTTTCATTCTTTGGACATAGTAGTACGTAGATTCGACTAATATACCCATAGTGGAAAAGATTAATGCTTTCTTCGTCTATATATATATATTTTTTATTTATTTATTTTCCTAATAGCTCGTAAACTTGTCCCATTGTACTTAGTTATGATATTAAACAATTTAACGATATATTTACTGCAGTAACACGAAATTTATCTTGTCCTACATGTGAAGCTGAAACTGATGCTCTTAAAAAATAAAATAAAAGTAAATTCTATAAAATAATGAATAAGGTCTTGGGGCCCCCTCCGGGGCCCTCGATTATCGGGGGCCTCGATTATCGGGGGCCTCATGCTCCGACATTCAATAAATAATAAATTTAGCATTTCATTTCGCATATCGTCTTATCAAACCTTGTAAATTATTTCATTTTAATATTATTTATAATAATAAATATTTTCATAAATAAAAATAAATAATTACGTGATTTTATTTTGTTTTTATGCGTGATTGGCGACTCGAGTTAATCTGCAATGCCAAACACGCATTGTTTTTTTTTATGAAATAAATAAATAAGTCGATTAAATTAGTTGACGACGCCCTTCTCGACGTCCGATAATTTATTTCGGGACAAAAGACATCTCGCCTTCTCTCCGCAGTTTAGGCGGAGTGGATTTTGACACGCGCCTTCCGGGATACATTTAGAACTCCCGTAGTTACAAACCGGGACTCGTAAATCTCCGGGTTTCGACTCGATCGAACGTTTCACATGCATTACTCTCCAAACGACGAATCTAAAATTGTATCTAGGACTCGATCGTCCGAGTCCGTCGGTCGAAAATCTCCCTCTTCAAACGATATTTCGATAAAATCGTCATATTATTTTCCGTTTTCGAATTGTCATTTCCGGATCAATTAAAACGGCAATAAATCGCTCTTATCTCGGCGCTGTCGCACATCATAAGAGGCCGTCGAATGCATTTATTTATGTCAGTCGTATTCTCCGACGATTGCAATATCGACGATTCGTATTGTTAATTTTTTGTTCGTATATTTTCATCGGCGACGTTCTATTATTGTTGTGATCGTGACGCGAGACGCGGCCGCGACCGCCTACCACACACACTCATGTGCGTCTGTCTATTTTTACAGGTGGCCCCCTTCGCCCCCTCGCCCCGCCGAGGCCCCCGCGGCTGCGCCCCCGCGCAGTCCGCGCGCGATCGTCTCCGAGTGCGCTCGCGCCGCGCGAGTGGGAGGGCCCAGCCCCCGACAGTGAACGGCCGGCGGTCGTCTCGCGCTCGACGAACGGCTGAGGCTCGCGGCGACGAAAGGGGTCCGACGAGGAACGCTCCTCTCGGCAGATGAACTGCGGAAGTCCCGCTTCTCCCCGCGGCATAGACTCCGACTCTTCCGATCGACCCTTTCCCGGAGTCCTCGACGGCGCCCGCCTCGCTCGACCCAAAACGTCGGAAAGGGACTCCGACTTCGACCCCGTCTTTCGCAAACCGGCCCGCCGCGACGATGCCGGAGACGACGGGCCCGCCGCCGAGGCCCTCGACGACTTCCAGAAGAGGATCGAGGAAAAATACAATTACCTGAACTCGCTCGACGGCGGCGAATCGTCCTCCGACGACCTCTCCTACCTCTTGCAAAACTATCCGCACGTCGTCCGAAACCGGCGGATAACGGCCTTTCTCGTCGATCCCGACTCGGGAATAACTCCCGCCCTCATCTTGAAGTCGATCCGGGAGCGCGAGAGGAGAGCCGGCCGGCCGACCCCCGCCGACCGGAGGCGGATCGAGACGGCCGCGGACGCGGGCTGCGACCGGACGATGGCGACCACGGCCAAACACGCGAGGGACAAGTTCGACGCGGGCGAGGAGGACATCGCGGCCTTCGCCAAGCAGATCTCCGACCACGCGGAGGCCATCTACCAGACCTGGAAGTCGAGGGGCCTCGGCCCCGCCGAGATCCTCAACTGCCACACGCCGCAGAACGCCGCCGACAAGTTCGGCTCCGCCCTCACCCCCCAGAGCTCTTCGCCGAAGACCCCCGTCGCCGAGTTGCTCGCGCAGGCCCCCGACATGGACAACAACAACCTCGAAAAGCTCGTCAACAGCTTCGTCAACGAGGACAAGGCGAGGATCGCCGCGCAGAGGAACGGCTCGCCGTCGAAGGCGACGCCCTCGTCGATCCAGTTCGCGCTGCAGAAGTTCGAGAAGAGCGCCTCGCCCCGGAAGCCCTCCTCGCCCTCCTCGACCGGCCCGTTCGGTCAGAAGCTCGGCCCGAAGGGCTCGTCGGGCAAGCCGGCGCAGAGCCCGCCCGCCTCCTCCCCGAAGCCGGCCATCGGCGTCAAGCCGCAGATCGCCCCCAAGATCTTCAACCCGAACCACGCGGACGGCCTCGACGGCGAGACCGTCGAGGTCACGTATCCTCCCGATCTCGTCCCGCAGAAGCCGGAGACTCCGAAGCGGCCCGTCGGCTTGAGCTTGCAGATTCCGGCCAACCTCCAAACCTGGCCGCTCAAAAACAAAATAATCGAGAGCAAGACGCAGAAATCGGCGGCGCCCCATCCGAACGACGGCCCCCGGGCCGACTATGCGAAGACTTCGCCGAAACGAGAGAAATATTCGACGATGCCCGGGGCCGCGAATCGCGCCAACAACTCCGCGTACCTCGACGAGGTCGCCCGGGAAGAGGAGAGATTGATAAACGCGCTGAAGACCGGCGCCGTGCTGTCGGGAGAGGATCTGGACGTCGCGCTGAAGTCCATCGTCGCGAAAAACGCGAGCCCGACGAAGAGAGAGCGATCTCCCGTCGGAGACGCCCCGCTCGCATCGGTCAGGCCGGATCTGATTCCGGTCGAGAAGACGGACGAAAGAGACTGCGCGTCGAGTGTGTCGCTGGTCGACTACGCCAAAACCAAGTACAAGGACAGCTTGGAGAATCCCATGACGCAGCAGCGGCTGGACGCGAACCGGCAGTTGGATCTGGACCGGAAGGCGGCGCTGGCGAACCCGTCGCTCGGGCTGCAGGTGACGGAGACGAGGAGCAAGTTCGAGAGCGGCCGCTGGGGCGCTCCTCGCGGGCGGCGCACGGAGCAGGTGCCCCACCCCGAGCTGACGACGCAGCAGAAGCAGCACCTGCACAGCCGCGCGCAGGCCGACCGCGTGGGCGGCAGCCCCGTGCGCCCCTTCCTCACGCGCGGCTCTGTGGCCGAGCGCGTGCTCATCTTCGAGAAGTGCCCCAGCGAGCTGCTGCTCGACAAGCGGAAATCTCCCGCCGTGTCGTCATGGCGGACCGGACACGACGTAATGGCGAAGGCTCAGGTGAGATCCGTTCTTTGCGCGCCTTTCGGCGCCCGGTCCGAATCGATTGCGTCGCGCGATCCAGTCCGACGAATCGCGAAAACCGTACGACCGGCGGCCCGCGACGAGTTTATTTCGTCTTTCCGCGATTACTTAACGCGTATTGTAGAATCGGTCGACGCCCTCGCGCAAAGATTACAAAAAACTAACAAAAACCAAACTTATTCTCGAGCGTCCCCGTCCGTTTTGCAATTCTATGTTCCCAAACTATTTTGTTTCGTGGACGTCTTTTTTCCCGCGCAGACCGCTCCTAGCCGCTCTAAAATTGAATTTTATTAAAACTCCTTTTTTTAAACCCAAAAAACACGCTTAAAGTTTATTAACTTTTTGAAGCTAACCCCAGGGGCGTAGTTGGAAATTTTAAGGCAATATTTTAACTGAAAATTTTTGAAGTTTAACCGACGAATAAGTGAAAGCGTTTAGTAAACATCTTTTATTAGAAAATTTTGAAATTTAATAAACAAAAAAATTAAGAAAAGTTTTATTATTTTCGATAAGATTTGTCAGATTTTCCCAGCAACCCCTTCTAAACTGCCCCTCAAGTTCTTTATTTATGCGTAAACCAACATATTAACTTTTGGAAACGTTTTGATTATTTCCCCATGAATCCTTTTTACGCGATTTTAAAATAACACTATATTTTTACGCGATTTATTTGTTCAAACAAGATATTTCATAATTTCGATTTCGCGCGTTATTACATCCCGATGTTTGAATAAACGTCATTGCATTGCATCCAGGGATCACTTTTTTTACACGGTTTTTTTTGGAACGTATCCCCCGCGCAAAAAAAGAGTTGGCGTAGTTAAAAGAAGATTTTGCACTTTTTTCAAGGACGATAAAATTTATTATCGGTCGTTCTCGTTTTGCGCGACTCCGCCCCTGGTCGATGCGCAGACAGTTGTGCAAATGTTTCCATGGGATTGTTCCGAAAATAAATTATTTCGACGGGCAAATAAAATAATCGCCTCGTAAATATATTCGACATGTTAAATATCAACATTCCGCAAATTCTCGAAATATTTTAATTTAATTGCTCGCACGCGTTTTGAGGAGCGGATTGACCATGAAAATAATTAATTAATCAAATCAAAAATTAACAATTTGCGGAATAATTAACCCTTTCCAATCTGTCCACTTCAAAAAAATTCTTTTTTTTTTAATAAAATAAAAAAAAACTTAGTTTTATTAGTTAATTATTGCCGATGGGGGCAATAATTAGTAGAACAATTGAAAATTAGATATTGTCGAAAAGAATTTATTAATTTTGACTTAAAATTTGTGGGGTCTATTTTCATACAAAATTTACCCCATTGGCAAGCGGGGTTGGTTTCGAGCCGTCGTGACGGATCGGTTAAAAGAGTTATTCTAGAAAGACTTGAGATCCCAAATAAACCCCATCGACACGACTAGGTTAATATTTAAAACCCATCGACTGGCGAACGACGATATATCGTCGTTCTGTGCATTCATTTAAAATTTTTTTTCGCTTCGAAATAATGCTTCCTAGCGGTCGACTGTGGTCGACTTCTCGGTCGCCCCTGGCCTATATCGAATTCAAAATATTGATGAATGAAATTATATAGAATTCGCTGACGCAAATGCCAAAGAATTAAATTTAGAAAGAGAAATTGTATACGGCCAGGATGACAGGATAATGTAAATATTTTCGATGTACAGGACTTTAATATATTGGCGATTTTCGTTTATTGGTTTTACAATCCCATTTACAGACGTGCATGAAAACTGGAGATCTTGTTATTCGATCAGCAAGTTTTTATCCGAGAAATTAATTTGGCTACTCAACGATCAATATTTATCTTATTGTGGATCGATAACGATGTGTATGTAAGTGAGATGAAGCTTATATTTGTTCCGTTTATGTCGTCGAACTCTATTAGCTAGCTGGTTTTCTAAGAGTTCTGCCAATCAGTCCCTGACGCTTAATTTTCCCCTTAACTGGCGCCTCGATCGCACTTTTAATCTTCGGCGCTTGTGCGCCGCAGTCAACCCTCGCTTATATGGATCGCGCCAAGCCTGGTCTCCTGGGCTTAAAAAAGCGCAAAAATAAGGCCTTGAAGAACTTATTTGGATAATATCCTTTAAATAAACGGCATAACGGATTCATTTATTTCCCTATATAAAGATATTGTGAATTGCATGTCGACATTAGATAATGTCGAATAACATCCTGATCTTTGCCTCTTAGATGTAATTCATTTCTTTTTTATCTCAAGTAATGAACTATGTTGTTGAATAAAGGAACTTACTTGAACTTTTGATTATTTCTTTAAATTAACTGGACAATATTCGTCTTCACAGGATTAAAATTCTTTATTCCTTATAAGAGTGATCTTTCTTTTTAATTTTATCTTACGATTAAGAAAAATTAAAGAGTTTAAATAAATCGAAGGATATTGTGTTTTTATTTATGGGTTAAAAGTGTAAATATCTAGAACTACAAACAGCAAACCAAAATTAGATTCTAAACCCATGGGTCTCCCCAACCCTTCCTCTCATAAGCATAGACCCCTTTATCTAAATAATTTTCTTCATAGGACCCTTGTATTTTTTTTTCTCCATCTTTGAATTTCCTTCTGCACGCATCCTCAGCTATAGAACATCAAATAAAAAATATTAAATAAAAAAAATATTCCATTAGAAATTGTAATTAAAGCTTGGAGGAAAAAAACCAAGCTCTCAGTTTTTTTATTGAATCTTTAACTTAAATTACAAAATTAAGGATTCCCCAACAACAATTACCCCTTCGAACACAAACGAACCTTATTGTATGATTAACCTAACTATTACAAAGTTTATAACTTGAGTGAAAATGCGCATCCCTTCCACCCCTTTGTGGGCAGTAGCCGAAATTGGTTAATATATTAACTAGTCACTTTAAGGTCTATATTTCCATGAGCTCATGGAAGTCTATATTTCCATGAGCGCCCATAGAAATGTCAACCTTAGTAACGTAATATGTTTGTCGAAAAAGTTCTTTGGTTAATTTATTGTTATTGACAATAAGTATTACAATAAAAAATAAAAAAAATCGAAAATAATTAATTTTGTCCTATAAAGAGTTAAAAGGCTTAGTTTTAGTTGTATTTATTGTTCATTATTGCTGGGTCAGAACATCCGAAAGTCTGTTGTTAGAAACGCTAAAAATCCCTGATATTTTCCATATACCATTGATACAATTTTAAAATAGAAAAAAATATCATCGACCCTCAAAAGACCCCTGATATACTAAGGATCCTTTTCAAACTTCCATAGACCCTCAGAGGATCCACCCGGACCCCCTTGGGAATCCCCGTTCTGGCGCATTAGACGACAGTATTATTTTTTATTAATAAAAATAAATATTTTGTATATTTCTGTTGTTGTTGGGTTATACAATTTGGAGAACTAATCTTAATCGACCCGTCACGGTGGCTCGAAACTAACGGCGTCGCCCGATGGGGTCTATTTACTATGGAAAATAGACCCCAAGCATTTCAGTCACGATAAAAATGCTAAAAAAATGGATTATTCTAAGAATAAAAATAGTTGTTCATGATATGCTTCATAATTTAGTCGAGACCCGCCGCAGACTGATGCGTGTTACTAGTACGGTTACTAGCACGTGTTACTAGTACGGTATCACTGCACATCGTACCGGATGCGATCGAGAAAAAACATCGTAATCGCTGACAAAGGACAATGATTATTTATAACATTTACTCTCTAGACTTTTTTAGACAAATACAAAAAGTTTGTGACATGTAGGATTTTTATTTGTGGTCCTAAATATACCCCATCGGCACGGCTAGGCTTAAATTTGTTAATACATTTTTTACACGGTCGAGTGTTTAGAATAACTCGAAAATATGCGAACGAAAACCAACGCAACTCTTTTTATGTCCGTTACAACATATCGACTTGATCTGTCTCTTTATTGACGACGTGGGTGCGACACACTCGCGTGAGGAGACATAAGCGAATGGTCCAAATCGTATATTGCATTTGAATAGATGTCGCATAGTTTCAGACATGCAAAATGTGTACCTGATTATGTGTATACACGAACGTTTTTTTCATCGAGCGACGAGGGCGTGGTCACAGCGTGACGCTATCTCCACATAATAGCCGAATTATTGTTTAATTTCACTAGATAACGACGTCGTCGTTTTGGTGATAGCGAGATTCGACGTTATCAGCGGGCGAGATTCACTCCTCGGCGGCAACTGCTTTTGTATATACGCGCGTTGTATACAAAAATACTTGGGTCAATCAACTTTCAGGTTCTCCGGACATTCCAGCGACGGTTTATCCCGCAGCACGACCGAGCCGGCCGACTTGTTGTTTGTGTTGTGTCAGCTGAGGATGATTGGTCTTCGACGGACGCCGCTCCGTATCTCAGCCTAATCGTTCGCAACGCAACATTGCCCATCTTTATCCCTGGCTGCTGCTGCTGCTGATGCTCATGCTGATGCTGCAGGAGAATTTGGTGCCGCATTATATCAAAAACTTGGCCCGAGGCCCAAGTATCATTGATAAAAATAATGAAGCCACGAATCCATTATATTACTACTATACTTCGGCTGCACGGTACTTGGCAGTGTTGTCCTTGGTTCCGTTCGTTTCCATTGCAATGTCGAGATTTATTTTGATCCGTTTGTTTTTTTTTTTTTTTTTTCTAAAACACATGTCGTCGACCCAATTTCCAACTTGTCAAAATACATTGATGCGATTAAACAGATCCCTTGACTTTTTCTTGTATCCAATTATGAAACGGCGATCGTAAGAATGATTATTTTTGACATAAAGTGGAAGTCTTAAAAGTATGCTGCCGTGACACAGTTTTCCTAGTTATTGTTGAATATTTCTTCAAGAAATTTTGCACCTTTGCTTTACTACCTACAACGGGGTTTTCCAACGGGGCCAATTTAGACCCCCTGGGGGTCGATGGAAGATTAAAGAGTCAGCCTCATTGTACCCTAGGAGTAATCATAATCTTTTTTCAGATATATCTTTCACCGTTTCTTTAATAATATTTCTATTAACCCTACATATCACAAACTTTTTGTAATTGTTTAAAAAAAATAATTAAATTATAAATACTCGTTGACCTTCATTGTCAGCTTGTTTTTCTCGCTCGCATCCGGTACGATGTGCCAATTGGGATTGAAACGTATAGTAGTGACACGTGCCGCGGCCGGTCTACCGGCGGCGTGTCCTCAGTCTGCGGCGTGACATCATCGGGTGTGCGTGTCATTTATGCGCCATATTAATTTGAAAAAAAAATTAAAACATCGACCAAATTTTGAAGCATATCATGAATAACTATATTTATTCTTCGAATAATACATTTTTTAAAAAAATATCATTAATATATTAACTTGAAATGCTTGGGGTCTTTTTCCATTATAAATATACCCCATTCGGATTACGCGGATTGTTTCAAGCCGACTTGACGGATCGGTTAATGAGTGTTTTATTTCTGTATATTTTATACTTAATTTGATAATTTGAGTACTTGTACTGATAATTTTTTGTTTTTTTCTGTAAGAGTCTAAAGAATAAATATTCTACATAAACATTGTCCTTTGATAGACCCCACTCATATAATATAGATTTGCATATGGCGATTCTTTGAATGTTAGATGCAGCTCTTTGTTGTTGAAAGGGAAAAGATCAATGTTGATTACGTTCCACTTATATATCCACTTATGATATCCCGTCTTGGATAATAAATCCGTTTAAAAGCGTTACAACCCAGGGGCGTACGGTGGTGTTGATGTTGGGTGTGCTGAATGTGGAAAAAAATACAGTTTTTTTTTTAATGAATTTTATTATTATGTATACATTAATTCCTATTCTTCGTTTTTGCGACATAAATTTTTCAATGGAACTATCGTAAAATGTGCCTTTCTGTTTTAGTTTCATGAGTATTTTTGTCTCCATTGATATTACTTGATATTACCAAAAAAAATAATATTGGTTGTAACTCAGTTACAACCAATATTATTTTTTTGCTACAAGAAGAATTGATTATATTGAGAAATTTCACCTAAAACTTTAGTACATTTTTTTTTCGTGATTCGTTATTCTATAGCGGATGCGTGCAAAGTCATCGCTTCACTGCTGTAGATTATAGATACAAATGTAAGGGGAAAATTATTTAGGTAAAAGGGGTCTATGTAGGAATAAGGTTGGAACGCCTAAACCACATGGAACTGTAATGGCATTTTGGTATTTATGCCTTTTTCATAATTCATTTGTAAAGAGCCGTCTTTGTTTTGAATGAAAACTCTTAGCTTACGGCATTGTGTAAATCAATATCTTAAAAAAAGCAGATTCATAAACAAAAAAATAGCAGAGATTTCTAATTCCCTGGACCAGTCATAAAAACAACAAAGAATTTTCATGCATTTACAGTATTTTTTCGGACGGTCCCTAAAAATGACGGATCGGAGTTCCACTATTACTATAATAATGACTGTGCTGAAAATAGGTCTTCAAACGTCTTCCTCCGCTAATGATGTTCTAGTTTTCCAGACCGGCAGTAGCTTATCTCCCCTTCTATCCAAAAATAGCAAAATGCAAGCTGCATGCTCTCATATTAACACCATCTTCAATCTTTCAATGGATTTTAAAACTAACACGTTTGCGTTTTTAGCGTTGAAGAACAATACGGATAATTTTGCAACAACACGCAATCAATATTGCGAATCGTGATATGCTACCAGTGCCATAAAATGTTAAATTTGAACCTCCGCGTATATACGTTGGCGTAGGTCTGTGTTATAGCGAAACATAGCGCACTTCTTTGTGCTTGTCGTCAATCTATCAGGACCTAACCACTTCTCCGCGTATCCATCTTATATACGCGTATTATATGCGGATCTCTCTGAAATTTTGGCAAAATTCCAAATATGTTTGTAGTGACTATCACGGTCTATTATGCTTTATTATATTTAGATTTTCTTGTCTTTATTTTATTTGTCCGCATATAAAAATATTCGGTATAAAATGTCTCGCATATATATTTATTATTTAATCTCTTCCACTCTGTCCAAATCTATGAGTCACTCTCATTATATTTTAAATCAAAAATAAAAACAACAATATTCGCTGCAGTTGCCGCACGAGCGATGTTTTTTTTCGCTCCTTACCGGATGCGAGCGAGAAAAAACATCGCGTAAGCGTGCCTCAATCGCGGCCCAAGCGTGTTTGTCATTTACACGAATGAATAATTCATCAATATATAAGTTTAAATGCTTTGGGTCTATTTTCTATTATGAATAGACCCCCTTCGGACGATCCCGTTGGTTTCGAGCCGGTTAAAAAAACTCCGAAAGATATATATATAAAAAGATCATAATCTGATTCAATAAACGTCATTACTATTTTAAATTAAATAAAAACACATGGTTTAAGTCGTTTGCTAAAAAATATTTTTGGCCAATATGTCTGGCCCACGGGGTGGAAAAGGTTATTACATTTGATGCCGCATTCGTCCTTCGATTTGCGCGAAATTCGGTCGTAAACTGATTTCATTATTTCATATTCGTGTTTGCCCACGCTGAAATATTTTTTCAGATGTTCATAACGATTTATTTTCGCTTCAGAAACACAGATGGCATACAACTTTTGTCCTATATCCGAAAACGGTTCGGATATGGGCCAACTTTCTAAAGTTTCGTGCCATTTTTCCCACCAAGTGCAAATTCACGAGTTGGCAGTTTTCCTCGGAAAATCAAGTTCACGCGTCATTTAGCGTCGAATCTCGAAACGGCCGCTTGAATGAAAAACTAATGACAATCATCGTCGCACATTGTCCTTGTCCTCGCAACTTAACTTAGCATAATTAAAGACATTAATATATTATATAAATATACGATGTTTTTTTTTTGGGAAATATAACTTCTGATCCCTCGGGCATGTAAAGGTTAAAAATTTTAATTGATACTTAGTGACTTAGTAACCTTTGCACGTGGGCATTCTTTATGACATTTGCGTTTCGAAATGTCGCGCCAGTACCTTTTCCTCGCTTTGCGCAACACAATATCTTGCATCGATTGGGACAGGGCTGAGCATGCTGGTGTCTTTAAAAAAATGCATTAAATATATCTAATTACAACCGGTTGTAATCACTTTACTCCTTGTAAATTATTTAGCTAGGGCGTGGTCTCAATTTTTATTACGAATCTGATATCGAGGGTGTGTCCCTATTTCCTTTCGATAAAAATCAGGGCCGACGGAAACGCGAGCTAATGCAATTTGAATGCAATTTTACAGCAATAAGCTTATATCATGCTAGAATCAGCTACGTCCTGCTTATTTTCACATCAAAATTTAATTTAAATATTTTTTGCGTGTGCCTGAAAACATGAAGTCGGTATTTTAACTTAAATCAATACACAGGAAATACATCATTTAAAACATTATGAAATTAAATTAAACGAAAAAAATAATATATTGTTGAAATTAAATTTTTGAGGCCGATGATCGGCCCCTTGGGAATTTTCGTATACACCAGTTGGGGCCGATGATCAGCCTTAACTGGTGATGATTTCAAATCATTTTTTCCAACCTACGAAGCAGTTGGAAAACAATTTTCAGTATGACATTTTTGTTTTTTTTATCTTCGAATATAAATCGTATTTAACAGGGCTTCGAACCGTTATTTTTTTTATTGCGGTTTTCGATTCAATTGAAAATATTCATCGGTTCGGTTTCGGTTTTCGTTCCGCGGAAAATAACGGTTAATTTCGGTGTTAAGTTCAGCTCCGATTGATAATTTTTGAAAAAATATTTTATACCACAATTTAGAACATTATATTCTTTTTTTTGAATAGAAATAATTAATTACTTATTAACACTAGATATATAATTTTTTTTTTTTTTTGATAATTATATTTATGCCTGTGTATATATATCTATATAGGTGTGTGTGTGTGTGTGGTAGTTTGCTACTTGTCACTCGTGACTCATTCATTATAAACAGATAACGCCTTAGAGAAGAGAACAAATGAATACCGAGACAAACCCCCTCTTACTTGCCTGGACATAGTCGAGAGGGTAAAATCCGATACCAACATGGTAGAAGATGTACGTCCAATGCCAGCAATGGTCAAGAGAGGGAAACTCTTTACAAAAAATCGCATACCAAGACGGGTTGGTCCTCGCGGTTTGGACACAAAAGAGGACCCCTCACGTCACGTGAGAGGTTCCTTTGGCCCTCGACTGCCATTCGAGAGTTTGGTAAGGCCCATGCCCTCAGCGAGTGAGAGCCTAGTGGCTGGTAAATGATGATAATGATGATGATATAACATATATAAACGAAACAAATTCGTATATTCTCTTTTGAGGTATGCAAGATCCTTGGGTAAATTTATTTATAATTAAAAAAGATGAAAGTTATCTCTAATTATAGAGAAGGCCCTTTAACTCCTAACTGCGTTTCTGGAGCTCCTAAAACCACCATTGAAATTTAGTATGAATGACGATGTGCTATTTTATTTACCAAAATTTAAAAATATGTTTTTTTTTCTAGTCTTCGTTTATGATTTAGTCCCTACGTTTAGCTCTGTTGAAATAGGAAACCTTGCGTCTCTAATGCCAATTCCTTGCTTCTTAAAAAATCCTTTACGTCGTCTACCTTTTCATCGGACGTATCATCGGTTGAGGAAGTTTATTTGTGATTAAAAATAAGTTCCGACCAAAATAACGATTTTATCCGGTTTTCGGTTTAGTTGTGGTTCAAATCCCTGGTATTTATTGAAGCTTTCGATTTTCATTTTAATGTAACGAAGTTGAAGATCTTCTCTTGACAACCGTACAATTGTTACCACATTATCCAATCTTATAAATATTTATAATATATTCATGTTAAAGAATCCTTGCCCTATTTTATATAGTGAACTCATATCAATGCCTTGACTTTAATTAAATTTAAATTAAAAATTTAAACATGCGCGAATTAAACGGCCCTCGGCAATCTGGCAAATTTAATTGTGCGACCTGAGACACAAGTACTCATACGATAATACGTATTGTACGATTCGGGAAATTAAATTACTGCGAATATATTCACAAAGGCAGAGGGAAATTAGCTTCATTTAAAACGTACTTGCGCGAAAATGGTTTACATATTGGATCTACCGGAAAATTCCGTCAAGGTCATGTTGGAGCAAAATCCTTTTTTGACAACATTAGATTTCATTATTAAGATTAATACAACAACAGGAGATTTCAGAAAGGCTTGATTTAGCTCAACAAACCATTTCGGATCATATATTCGGAAACTACGTCAAATGTAACAATAGGCAGGACATCGTACTGCTTCATGATAATGCTAGGTCACATACTGCTTTGGGGACTGGCAGAGCTAGGCTGGGAAATTCTGTCGTATCCACCATACTCTCTGGACCTAGCACCCTCCGATTAGCACTTGTTTCAGTCCTTACAGTTTTTTTTGCAGGGCAAAAAATCAAAAACGAAGAAGATATCAGATAAGCACTTGTTCAATTCTTCGCCTCTAGAGATAAGACATTTTTTAAAATAGGATATACATTTTTTTATTATTTTGTTTTATTCTGGAACGGTCAGAACTTTCCAGTAGACCCAATACATTTTTTATTATTATTTAAATCAATAGCCATTATCCCGTTAATATCGCGAATCTATAAATATGTTGTTAATCAATTACTCTTAATTGCTTCCCTGACCCGTATCGTTCATAGAATACGCTTTAGCACGAGCGATAACCTTAATTTTCCATGTTTTTGCGATTTTTCCAATTTCCTATAATGTGCAATTTTCCCTAATGTATGTAGTACCTCGAGGGTGTGGCCCTGCAGAAAAAAGGTATCAGAAGAGGCCATCAATAATACTTAACTGTTATCATAATGTACAACGCCCCACAAGCCATAACCGAGATTAATTTATTTCAATAGACCGTTAGTGATATACGTATCTTTCGTAATCGATCATTTTTATTATTTAAATATATATTTGACATGTGTAATTTTTTGCACGAATGCTATACTTTTTGGGAAATCGAATAGTTGAATAAACGACATGACAGATGGTTCAAGAACGCGGAAAATATTATTCAAATTTGGATCCGCGCAAAAATTAGGTCACGTCCGCATCCTTCACATTTTCCCATTTCGTACGAAAATTAATTTTCAGCCGCTGACTTGACCTTCCGAGAAATTTTAACGAAATTTCCCGCAAATACGCGATATTAGATTTTGTTTATGATTTAATTATTATGTAACCAATCAAATATAAAGTATCGTCGGTTATCCGTAATCCGTTTTAGTCAGACATCGTACATAAAACATTATTCAAGACGTAAACACGAATCTATGTCTTTCAGAATGGTTTTTGATCAATGTATACAATGTTCGAATAGACAATTAACTTCGTACTCAAAGACGGTTTTAATTTAAACGTGTTTCACTCTAAAATCTGATGCTCAACATGTCTAAGCACTCGAGATTACAAGAGGTCAGAGAAAGCACTACAATTTTATGATCTACTTGTATTATCACTTTCGCGGACACTTGAAAAATGTAAGCGCATGCCCCGAGTCACTAATAATTGTCACAATTCATAAAAACCCCGGCGAATGAGACGCAGTAACTATTAGAGGTACCCATAAGTAATGTCGTTTTTTTCAATGAAATTCAAAACAATTTTTCTTATACTTTATTTAACTTTTCTTATACAAAAGAATTCCCCATATTATCTATAACCTTCCGCTACTTTTCTTTTAAATTATCCATGCCCTACTTATAAAACTCTGCGGCTTTTGACTGAAAATAGTCTGAAAGGGCTGTATTCACGTCTTATAATGAATTAAAATTGCCTCTACACAAGAAAAACTTATAATACGACCTTACTGCCTAATAGACCAAAGGAAACTAGTTTAAAGATGGCGCATCGAAAAAACGAAATTTTTTATGGGTACATAATACATAATACATGTTATTAAATTAGTATATAAAATTGTTTAAATTAAAGGGAACATTTCAATCCACTTGACCCGTGACACTGGGGGCCACTGGTAGGTTTGGAGGTTTCCCTTTTATGCTGTAGGCCGAGTGACTAGCAACCAAGTCAGCGTGGTCGATTGTCCCAGAAGCTTTTCTGACTGCGTTGAACATCTCTTCCTTATCTGAATTTAGACTTGGGCACTCCTACAATACATTTTACAATGTTTGCTCTGGCCTTTCAGAGAAGTTACAACTGGCATCTTCGTGTTGGTAAATTTCGAAGTGAATGGTTTGGGTGTATTCCATTTCCATTCGTCGTGACACGTTGGGGAAGAATTTATACTCAATACGCCCATTTGCTTCCGTGTTCCACCTCCGCTGCCATGCTTCAAAGGTTGCAAGCATGGCCCGTTTCCGCAAGAGAAATTTACCCGAGTCTTCATCACATGTGGGGGCAGGGAGAATTGTCGAGCCCACTAAGGCAGCTTTGCTTTGACAGCCTAGCTAGGTAGCGGCTTTTATCTACGCCTTCAGATCTAGTGGAATATCGCCTGCTAGGTCTGGAAGAACTGAGACTGATCTACGTATGCAATAAGCAGCAAGAGGGTAAAACTCTGACCAGACAATAGTCGTCTTCGAATGGCCGAGTTTTCAGGACTGTGAGCCCAGTAGCTCGCTCCGTTACAAAAATCGCTCGGTAATAAATTCTTAACGCTTTGTAGTCAAGTCCCCAGCTTGAGCCTACTACTCTGGTGATTCACCCTAGTCCATTCTTGGTTCTGTCTTCCACATAATTGATCGAGAAGCTGATGCATGGAGATCTTCGGAGGAAACGCTTGATAAGGACGCCTGGGCTCTTGTTGCTAGCTCGAATGCTTTCTAGGATAGACCTAGAAGAATCTTCGATTCCACCACGCGTGTTACTGACGAACAGCACCAGGATGTGGTCGGCGTATCCTATAAACAAGCACCCCCTCCGGGATTTCCATGGATAAAACATCGTTAAACGGGATATTCCACAGTAAGGGGCCCCAGTACTGAGCCCTGAGGGCATCCCATCGTAATCGGCGAACAGACTAGCTTGTCTCCAGCGTCGAACAGCACCGTTCTTTCGCTCAGTATATCTTGATTATCAAGCATCGTGAATGCTCACTGGCTGCTCATTTATTTTTAACACCATTTGTGTGATTCCATCGATGTGAAAATTTCCGTAGGTTTTCAAAAATGGTTCTGTTCTCAAATAGCACAGATTGTTTGTACACTGTTGCGTTAGTTTACTCGTAACGCCCTTTTCCCACGGCTACAGTAAACAAGGTTAACTGGTAAAGAAGGTAGCCCAACACGTGTTCTATCTCTCGACAATAAATCTGTCAGTCCGCAGACTTCTGTCCTCTTCTGACGAATAAAATTGTGAAGCACATTCGGATGTTTATATTTTACGCAGAACTTGTTTAGCACGGCATCCTTCAGTAAATTAAATACAGTCGAATAGATCGCATTGTCGATTTGTTTGCGTGGTCCGGATGCGATGGCCATCGGATCCGTCGAGCACAATGCACTGAAAAAAATCAATTTGCATTGTGACACTGTTGATGATTCCGAGTGGAGTTTTTCCTTCAAATTTAATTGAAAATGTAATTGTCGAGAGGTGTTTTTGAATCAACTCGTCGAGTCGATGGAGAAAATTTCTCTTGTAAAAACAACACAAAAGTCTATTGTTTGAATGAAATTGTTATTATGAGATTTTTTTCTCTCTTTATTCGTTACTTATTATCGTAAGTGCGATTCTTGTAAACATATTTTTTTCTTCATTATTACATTATGTAATATTATTATATTATAATAATTTCGCAACGGCTCTTCATTCAGCTTTCACGGCATTGTGACATTTCATCCATTATGTAATTGTGGATATTTTTGTCTACATTCGCAACGTATGGTGAAATTAGTCATAGGCGTGTATGGAAAAATCATTATTTTCCAGTTTTTTAACTTTGGCGTATTAAGCCCGTGCCAATTTTCTTCGAAACGTGTTGTTCACGACCGCGCAAAGTTTTCACGTATAAATCAAAATTATCTGATTAGTTCGGTTATTACTCGGTTATTGATTTCTACCGCAATTTTATTCACCGTTGCCACGTATAAATCAAAGGACATACGAAAAATATCTCTACTAGAATTGTACATGACAGTCATGGGCAACATTTTGCAAAGTTTTGGGCCAAATTATTGAAATAAATTGATATTTAATGAATTAAAACGTATTTTAATTGGTCCACTTTGATCCATTCATTTTTTTTAAATATTAATGTCTTGTCCTAAAATCATGGAATCGTTTAAAATTTGGATTAAAAAAATGGATTTGGAACGACTCAAACCAATACCTAGTATTTTTTTTTATACATAAAATGAATACACAAAAGTTTCTGTTAAAGAGAGGGATGGACCTGATGGTCCGATAGCAATGGTTCAATATTTGGATTTAAATTAATGCATTAATTCCATGTAGTTTGCATCCATTTTTTTAGTAAGAAGATTGGCAAACGCGCTAAACCCCCTTTCCACGGGTTATAAAGATAGAAAAGCTACTATTTTTTTTTATTATATCCTATAACGTAGGATGAGCACCAGGAATATTTTTCTGAATCCAGAACTGCTGATAATCCGTTCTAAACTGCACCTTAAGTTCTTGATTAGTGGGATCCGATAATGTGAACCCATATTTATATCTCGCGGAGCCATTTATATTTCCATCTTATATTTTCTTCTTCATTCTTCATTCATTCTTCTTCATCTTCCATCTCACTTTTCCATCCACATTTATATTTCTCCTTGACATGGACCCCCTGGCAGACGATTTAGACCCCCGAGGATCCGTATGGACCACTTTAGGAATCACTTGTTTAAACCTTTACTCAACCACTGCAGTTGACCCCAAGTTTTTGATTTTTCTCGAATAACTATTTTGATACAACTCCTACATGTCACAAACTCTATGTATTTGTTAAAAAAAGTCTAAAGAATAAATATTATAAATAATCATTACTCTTTATTATCTGCAATTGCGAAAAAAATAAAAAACAACAATATTCGTTTCTATTGCCATGGCCGCGATGTTTTTTCTGGCTCCGTACTGGATGCGAGCGTGTAAAACCATCGCGCAAGTGCGAGTGAAACCGAACTAGTGACATGTGCGGCGAGAACTCTGAGTTTGCTCGTGGTTTACGCATCATATTCATTAGTAAAAATATCCAAAATATCGACCTAATTATAAAGCATATCATGAATATCTATTTTTATTCTTATAATAACCCATTTTTTTTAGCATTTTAAGTCAAGATATTGATAACGAATTCATCAATATCTTTACCTGAAATGCTTGGGGTATATTTTTCATATTAAATAGACCCCAACGAGCGACATCATTGGTTTCGAGCCGCCGCGACGGATCGATTTAAACCCTAATTTAAGCCCAGAGCTTATAAAGGCTCACGGATGATTCTTCATAAGTGGGTGGTACCCTAATGTTAGACGATCGTGACTATTTTTTACCCGAATTTCCTTGATTATGCTATCGCTTCTTCTAGCGGGAAGTTCATAGTAACGAAGAATTCTTTTGAGACATATAGTTAAGAGTCTTTTTTGTTCTCGAATAGAAAATTTGTGGGTTAAACTATCCACGGTGTTATTAGCAGGTGTTGATGTTTGACTAATTGCCTTAAACGTATCTTCACATGTAGTTCTTCTAATTAACGGCTAAATATACAATAATTAACAGGCAAACAATGTTTCTTATCAAGAGATATTAAACTTGCATCATCTAGGAGGCACTCTTTGATAAATTCTTCATCGTGAAAAGTATATGGTTTTTACCTTAGAAACTTACTCAAATATACCGACCTACCACCAATTAAAGTTATAACGTATCAGAACTTAATGAATCCGGCCCGCGGACCGAGGTTTTACAACGTGTGTCGTAGGATCTGTTTGCTGATTCAGCAATATATTAATGTCTAAATACGTCTCGTACGTTGTACGTATATGGACACGTCTGTCTATGTACTTACGTATGTAACTTGCAGATTTATTATTCAGTTAGTTTTCTGTAGGCTTTGTCGCTCGTACCCTCGTCTGGCTAGATTAAATCCTTCAATATTTAAATTTTTCATCAATGTTGAATAATGCCATCCGCAAAGCTGTAACGCGTGTTAAATAAATTGAAGTAGAGTTAATAATGACGCGTGTAAATTAATAACGTAACATTTTGACATCGATATATCTTTATTTCTTTGCGGTTTACAAATTGCAGACATTTCAATGGTCGCAGTTTTTTTCGATTTTATTTTTTTGTTAAATGAGAACATGTCCGCTGTCACATAGATTTACGATTGTATGAAATGTTCCGGAACTAGACATTATTAACTATTACTACATGTATTAAAATACACGTATATCCCAGATTCTTTTCTTACGCGATTTTAAACATTTTGTTATTAAATGATGAAAGAAATTTCACTTTGATTTTCAGCAATTGTTTTCAATATATATCGATTTTACGCGGTCGATAGGTTCTAGAAAATTTCTATTGAATACATAATACTACGCGTATTATTTTTAAGTCCCTAGTTAACATTAGTTATTGGTTAATTGTAAAATTTAGCAATCTATAAATCGTCAACAAATATAATCGCCATTTTTAAAACCTTCTCCCAATACTTCTGTTACATTCTTCTTCCTTGATAAAATTATATAATCACATTCACCTCTGAAAAAAATCCAGATGATTAACCTTTTGGTTACCCCAACGGGCCAGCTACAAATTTAAAAATGTCATGTAAGAAACTTATGATAATACAAACACTGAAATATGAACTCAAATTATCTCTATGTTATTAATAAAATAAACCTAGTATAGGACACAATGAGACTGCGGGGCACTATACATTTTTTAGCATTTCAAGTCATAATGTAAAATCTTTGCTCGAGATAGTGTGGCGTGCCGCGGGTTGCTCATCCCTGCTTTATGTTTTTTTTAAGATTATTTTTCTTTTTTTTTCACTGCGTAGAAGTAAAACCCCTTATATTATATTAACCCTTTTAATCCCAGCCTTTTTTACCTAGAAAATGCGAAGAATCCCAAGCAATTTTTAGGTAAAAAACGATAGTTTTAATTATTTGGAAATGAAAATAGAAAATGGTTTTTAGTCAATATATGAAAAAATAAAATAAAAATGGAAATAAAAAATGGAATAAGTTAAACGAAAAAAAATATATTTAGCATATATTTTTTTAAGTTTTGAGGCCGATGATCGGCCCCGTGGGAGTAAAAGGGTTAATAAAGTCAAACTTGGTTTTGTGCGGTGGATAGGGACCGCATAAAAAATATTTATATTATCTTATGAAAATATCCAGGAATAGCTATTAAAAATGTTTTTCAAAACGCATTAAAAAATTATGCGGTAGAATAAGGGACTGCATATAAAAAAATATATTTAAATAGTAAAAAATAATAAAATCACCATTAATTTTCGCTTCGAAATGAATATTTTCTTAATGGTTCAAGATTATGTAAGCACTTTGAAGGACGGCAATTAACTAATGTGATTATATAGTGCAGTGATGGCGAACCTATGACTCGCGAGTCTATCGGTTTACCTATGTACTAGAAGAAATAAAACTCAGTAGTGTTCATACGAATTTTACGACTTAAATACTACGACGAATTCCATAAGCCTCCTCCCCCTTTCCAAAGCCAATGACTCAATCCACGAGCTAGTATTAAATAAAACAATAAACAAAAACTTGATCCACTTTTCAAAAAGGTTCGTCATCACTGATATAGTGCAATATATAATGGAACATGCACATCGTTTTTTTTTTATATACTACATAGAAAATATCGCAGGTTTGACTGTACAAGTAAATACATCATAGTAAGATCGCTTAACTATAATATATATCTAGATACTAAACTCTGAAAGTTTCTTAGAATTTTATATAAAGCGAGTTTTGAGAGATATTTATTTTCTGGACCAGCGCAGCCTTAGTAACATTTTTTTTCATGAAAAGGTCCGATATTTTTTCTTACGCGCTATACCAGATTCTCATACACACTCAAGTACATATATATGTACATAGGCATCTCCCAAGTGATTTCATTGCAGAGTGCTTGAAAAAAGAATGGTAAAAGTTTCAACAGTTTCATGATTCGTCCGTCTCTTTTGCTGGACCAAATTCAATTAAAAACAACGCCATACAATCGCAGAGCCAATTATGACGATGGTCCTTTGTCTATGGGCGCAATTTTATCCAGAACAGCCGCATTGTTAAATGTGGGATTATAAAAACAACTTTATTGCGAACGATGATGGCGTACGGCCCACATGAAATTGAAAAACTGGAAGAAGTAACAGATTCGAAGAACATCGGCGTATCGCCTACACCAGAACTGCTGTTCTAGGATCAAGGCCAGTGCTGGTCAATGTCTCGGATTATTGAGAGTTAATAAGAACATCTGACGCTCTAACGTTCCAGTGAATGAAGAAAAAATGGTCAAGATTAGAATTGTGCAGGATGTGACCGATTTCCATCGGAGATAAAATGAATACGGCTGAATAAATATCGGAAATATTAGAAAATTTTCATGCTCGAATCGTGTGGGCCCAACGAACGACCAAAAACAGGGTCAAACGAGTGGGTGGTTCAAACGTATGCGATAGAAATTGAAAATATCGCCAAGAAATGAGTTTCATTACTCGGGTACACTCTAAAAAATGGAGGGTTTCACGTCTCCGAGACCGACCATTTATTCTTAATTTATTCCATCACTCAAGACAAGTGCAGTGACTCGAAAAAAAAGCATATTTCGTGTCACTTTCAATTTTTAACGCCATCGCATCTGCCAAAATAATAATGTACACAGAATGAAATATAAATGTGGCGTTTAGTTTTGGATTAGCTCTTATCACTGCAACACACTCGGCGGCATATTTAAATAATCTGCAAATTTAACCCTACATTAAAATAAAATTTTAGATTCAAATCGCACATAATGCCCTATATTTTGCAAGGTTGATCTGCCAAAAAAAAATTACTAACGACACTAATGTCGTCGGTTGCCCTTCAACGTCTCCTTAATATGAATCAATTCAGACGTCCGTCACTTTAAAGCATTAAAAATAAAACTTATTCACGGCAAAATGGCAAATTATCTAATGCGACTTTAACTATGCACGCCAATAAAAAAAACTTTATTCAACAATCATACATTTTCAACCATAATTATTAAACATATCTGCATTATAAATAATTAAAATCTATATTGTTACAACAGTATAATAAATAACAACAAAATATGGCTGAGGTTTTCCTGGAGGGCCCGCCCTACGGTGAGTTAATGTAGACTACCTATGACGAGCCATCGTGGCAGCCATTGCATCTAAATACTCCTTGGAAATACAGGCGATCTATACCTAAGAAGGCAAGGGTAATATGTTAAGGGAGGAGAATCTCGCTCCGACATGACCGGCGTAAGTCACAAAAGCCCTGTAAGCAGGGACGGAGGAGACAAGGTCCTGGTGATAGAACACTTCTCTGCATTGAGCATAGTCTCTCTTTCATAAGAAAACTCCGGACACTTCCAAAGAATGTTTTCCGATGATTGTTCATTTGAGTCACAAAACTCGCAAGTCGGGTCATCCTTAGGGCCCAGACGATGAAGATTGGCGTTAAAAGAGCCATGTCCCGTGATAAGCTGGGATACGTAATGGTAAGGAACAAACCAATGCAGCTCAACTCGAGCTAGTACATTGGGGAAGAACCGGAAACCAGTTCTGCCCGTACTCTCAGCAGACCAACGGGATTGCCATACCTTTAACGCAATACTATCGAGTATCTTCTTGAGTGCGGCTTTGTCCAAAGCTTCGACTTCGGTCGGGAGAATGTCCTGGTCAACCTTTAAGCTTTAAACCCGTGTGCCATGCCTAATAGAGTAAGCACACTGCCCAAGCTATTTTTTGCGTAATATTCGCGACAGAAATATTTATATCTCTAAAACTAGTTAGCCTATGTGAATAAAATAACAAACCTTAGCAAAATAAAAGATTGTTTATAATTTCGACATATGTCTTATTTTTTTCAAACAAACACCAGCATCAAATCTTGCATGATTTCTAATTCTGGGTCTAATTCTAATTTTTAGGTAAAATCCTGTATCCCAATTGACATATATTGTATGGTGTGGATTAAGCTGATTTATTACAGTCCGCCTATTATAACACAACGCTTATCCCAAGAGTTAACCTTGAAACGTAGGTGTTCATATTACTCATTATGACAAAAATATTTATTATCTTAAAGTCATTATTTATATAATATTCATATTTTTAATAAAACTATCATAAATCGGTGTAATCTGATTGCAAAATGTATCTTAATCACTGGTCCCGTACGGGACCGTAAGGCATTGGGCGTTTAAAGGTTGATAGTATTTATATTTTTTTATACCAGGATTATTTTATTAATAAAAAGATAATTTGAGTTTAGTATTTGTATTATTACTCTTAATCTATGCTCTAACGATCTGAAAAGATAGTAATCTGACGTGCGAGATTCAGTGAATTATATTTTCCTGTGTTGAAGGATCCTTTTTTTTGTTATTGACCAAAACAGATCATTTTTTTATTAGCTCTTGTTTTATTCGCTCGAGTTGTTCACAATGCACTGTCCCCGTAACGGTCTGACCAAGTTCAAGCAATTCATAGTGTATACTTCTAGAAAAATCCTGTCACACTCAAAAGGAGGACCTTCTTTATTGTTGGTAATGGTCGAGGGATCGAAACAGGTACTTCTCTGGAAGAAAGCTATTGTTTTTTTCGTACAGGATTATTATAAAGCACCCATTTCTCATCTCCACTTAGAATTCGCCGCAAAACAGATCGGCTTCATACCGAGACAAAAGAGACGCGCCGATGATACCCCGTCTCTGTTAATTCATTAGGAACGCAAATTACTAGCATGTAATTTTTAATGATAATTCCTTAATTGTTTGACGAGGATTGTATCGGGCGCAATCGTCGTTGCGCCCGATTGTCTGGGTGGAATCTTCAGTGGCGATTTGTCCCTTTAATTTTCATTTGAATACTAAATAATAATAAATGAATCCATAATGCTAATAGTTGTTTACAGTTAAGTATGCAAACAATGGCAAAGCCATTTTGCAATGTCTGGATGAATAAACGCGTGTTGCATAACGAATTGTGCCAACAACAGGATTAGTGGAAATCATGATTTGTGTATTCCGCAGGAATGTATGGGATATGTCGACCCGACGACAGACGTGTATTCAATGTCTGTCGAACGAGTTCGACTGCGAGATGTGGCAATGCGTGATGTATTGGCCGGAATTAGAATAGACTTGCAAAAGTACATCGATATGTAAAAATAGGTTCTAGCGGACAAAATACACGGCCAATCGCAATGTATGGATTATTCTGGCGCGAATGATAAAATATTTATAGAATCTCGAACCTTTGTCTGGATATTTGGTTATATTTGTTGTGCGCGATAATATAAGGCGCGTAATTTTAGATTTTATATATCTAATATTTACAATTCTTATCTACGTCCTGATAAGATATACCGGTAATTAAGTGATATTAATCTTTTGCCTGCTGAGATTTTTCTCGGTAGTACAGAAAACGATATATCGTTGTTCAGGAGTGAAAGGGCTAAGGCCATTTTTTTGCATGTTCAATTTATTTTTCATTATTCCAAACCAAAAATTATAACTGTCAGTAAATGCTCAACTCTTACAATTTTCAATGGTAGGATATTCTCAATGTCTTATCTAACTATCTAAACTATCATGCTCAACCTAGCCGTGTCGATGGGGGTCTATTTGGGACCCCAAGTTTCTCGAATAACTCTTTTAATATAAAAATCCTACATGTCCTAAACTGTTTGTATTTGTCTAAAGAATAAATATATATAATCATTGAACTTTATTGTCCGCAATTGCAAAAAAATAAAAACAATATAAGTTTGCATTAGCAAAGACGCGATGTTTTTTATCGCTCCATACCGGATGCGAGCGAGAAAAAACATCGTGCATATTGTTATCTTATAAATAAAAAGCATTTATTATTTTGAAAAATACTTAAGAAGGGAAGACTTAAAAAGTATTAATAAAATTGTTTTGGATCTTATAATGTTTCTACGGTACCCAACAAGTTATAAAAGTTCTAGATATATATTATCAATACAATCTGACATTCTAAATTTTTTTGGTATAGGAGTTTTTATGAAAATAAATTATACATATTACGAAATATCGTATTTTAGTGATAATTTTCACCGCAATTATTAAGATCAGTTTATCAAAAACTAGTCTAACTATTAAACATTTTATTGCTTATTACTTATTTTTCAATAAATCCCTCGATATACCCAGTCGATTCGTTCCATGAAAAATCTCGTAAATGAAAACCGCGCAAAAAAGATAAGGAGCTCAAACTAAATTTTGAGATAACTTCCCGGAGATTAAAAAACTGCATAAAAAAGGTCATAAAACTCTAACAAAACGTAGAGGTACGTTCCAAGAAATAAAACGCGTAAAAATATCAGCAATTTCTTAATCTCTTGGCTAAACATTATTACGTATAATTCTAAAAACGCATTTTTTAAATCCTTGCATCATGCTGAAAGTAGACAAATTAAAATACACTTATAGGTGAATTTAGTAAAATATTTTTTGTTGTCTTTTTATACGCGGTTTTGTAAACCGTGTAAAAAACTCCTCAAATCTGGGGATAGATGTATTGCGAAATGATTTTCGCTTCGCCTTAAAAATGTAAAAAATGCCAGCATGTTTTAATCGTGTTGTATCAATCATCTTCATCATTATCATCATCAGTTGGAGTGTTCCTTACCAGACTCTCGAATGGTAGTTCTAGTATTGCTGGTGTCGGATTTTACTCTACTGTATCTAGGCAAGTGAGACGGGGGTTCGTCTTGCTATTCGGATTTCCTCTTCTCTAGGAGTTCCGTCACAAAGAGACCTTTCCAAAGTAAATGTCCCTTAGTAAAGAGAAAGAGGGAGCAAAAGTATCCAGACTAAGTCGATTATTGACCTTCATTTTATTGTTTTTCTTCCCAGGGTGTATTGGTTCTACTGGTGAGTAAAAGATATTTTTGATTTTAAAAAAAAAATTAGAGTACGAATAGATTATATTATTTTTTATGACTATTTTTAGTTTATTTATAACTCTTTTAATTCCTTTTTGTGAAGTGAGTATACTTCATTCTCGCGTTAGTCACCTGAGCGTCATGTATAATTCCCCGGAAGGTTACCCATTCGAAGTATGTGTTGCTGTTGTAACGTAGTAGCTTAACAAGTAAAAATATCGAGCCATTAAAGGAGACGAGTAACGGATGCGACCGGGGACTCATCCTCGTTGTGCCCGTAGATACTATAATATTTATTATCCAATAATTCATCTACCTTATCGCTCAAGTACAATATTATTCGTATACTAGAGGTATGTACCATAAAGCATTTAGTTTCATCACTTGGATACCATCTGTTGAAATAAGACTCGAAAATATTATATACGTACATGCATCAGATCTTTATCATCTTGGGTCATTAAGGCGATGACAACCTTAAGAATTATTCCTTTGGCTGCCAAGAGCCGATTTAATCGTCCTTTGCTGCTACCCAGCTTCGTCCGATACCACGGCTCGTCATCGTAAAATAATAAAAGTATGCGCTCAATATTTTATTATATATAATTTTTTTTAAATATATATATTTAAAAAATGTTAAGAGGATATTATTTTTATTTATTCCAAAAAATATAATCTTCAACAAACATAAAAACCAAATGGAACAAAATTTCGTCAGTGTTTTCCTTATGTTTTCCATGCCTTAACAGTATAATGCATTGAATCTAAAATAAATTCCTTAAAATATTTGGGATCTTCACGTCGTTCCCATTTTAATAATAATATTTGTACCAGGTTTCCGCTCCCTAATATTTATTTAAAACATTTTAAATCGTCGCACATTCAATTAAACATGTTTATAAATTGATTCGAATTTAAAAAAAATTAACGTAAATTACGGGAAATAATAAACGTAAAAGCGGGTAATAAATTAACTGAAATAAAATGGGATTGTAAATATTGAACGCAAATAGCGGGAAAACTCTGGCAAGTGCATAAAAAGTCGTAACAGCCAAAGGGTTAAATACGAGTGAATGTTGAATTGCGTATAATGCAAGTTGGTTATGTATGCATTTTGCTATTTGCGGAAAGTGCTTGGTCCACATTCCCGTTTGACAGTCATGTGTTGAGATGTTATGATTTTTATGCGCAGCTTGCATATGCGCAAGCACGTGCGCGGCTCGTTGCGCATGTGTCTGCGCAGATGCAAAATCCTGCGCAGTGCGACTCGGCCGAGCGGCCGTCTGCGAGATGACCTAACGAGTCGTCGTCGTGCCTCCAGCTGCTCTGCAGAGTTATGCAACCGACACGTGATAATCGCATTCCTCGACCGCATGCGAGCACCGCCCGTCTCTCTCTCGGCGCGCCGTTAACCCTTTCCACTCGTTATCAAGCGCGAAACTCTCACAAAATCATATTTCGAGCGAGGTCGGATTCGATTAGAGCGCATTAGCAACCGACCGACTTCCTCCTCGCCGGTTCTAAATAAACACGCGTGCGTGTATCTAAAGGACACGGTTCGCGTGTACATTTCTTGTCGCTCTTGGCTTTGATCCAAACTCTTGTGAAAGTTTGTCTTCCAATAAAACAATTTACCTCGGCGGAAAAAAACAACAAACTTTCGCCATATTTAGGAAGGCTGTGCGATAAAACGGCGCAAAATTTTAATTTTCATAAGTCAACGCGTCACGCGAACCCTTTTCGCATAATTAATAAAACAGAGTGGCCCGACATTTGATATCCTTTGTGTCCTCTGACCTTAAAACTGTTCGCTCTTTTATGGCCCCATGAATCGTGCCAAACTTTGCAAATTCGAATCTAAAACATCATATCGTCCTCTTTTTGCGCAGTTTTTCACCCGATTCCATTTCATGTTAAACATGAATATTTGATATAAAAGGTGACGTACATTAATTGAATCATTTAATTAAAGTTTATCTCAATTAATCATCGAGTTATACTGATTACTTTACGAAGAGAATTAAATCAAATAAAATTAGGAAAACTGGGAACACAGTATTGTGAATAAAAAAACATTATTAATCTACCTAAAAATATAATAAAATATATAAGGGATTTCTTACCACATAACCAGTATTCCCTGGGAAGGCAAACCCTAAGCTGATGACCGATAAATGGTCTAGTCTCGATACTTTCGCTCTTCTTCCTTCTTCCTAAGGGACTCTCTCTTTGAGAAGATCTTTCCCATGAAGCACAAAAGAACATTTCGGAGTATTAATACAGGCTTAGGGAACGGAACGTTATCCCTAGTTACAATTTGGTGTGAAAACGGTCGATTTTGTTTTACCGATGCGTTGCAAATGTGACCGTACAGAGGATCTTGGAGATTTGAGTCTCTCGATAATTCCTTAATGGTTAACTGGTGTATAATGTAATAATGTATATCTGGTCTAACGGATTTCTAACAACAGAGGCAGTATGGCCTGGGAAGGAAAACTCAAAACAGTCCAGTATCGATACTTTCGCTCCTCTTCCTTCTATCTAGGGGACATTCCCTTTAAGGAGGTCTTTCCCATGATGATAGGATTGCTATTGTTTAACAAGGACAATAATCATTAGCGACTTGTTATAAGCAGATAACGCCTAAAGAAGATGGAAACGAATACTAAGGCAAGCCCTTACTTGCCCGAACACAGACGGGAGGGTAAAATCCGATATCAATAGTAGTAGAAAATACACGTCCAATGCCAGCAATGGCCAAGAAAGGAAAAATTCTTCACATAAATCAACATACCAAGATGGCTTAGATATCCGCGGTATGGACACAAAGAGAGTCCCTCACGTTACGTATGAGACTCAGGTTCATTTGACCTCGACTACCATTTGAGAGTCTGATGAAGCCCACATGCTACCATTCCAAGTATATTTACCAACGCATGTGGCCGATGGGGTCTATTTGCTATGGAAAATAGACCCTAAGCAGACTTGAATGATTCAAAAATGCTAAAATAAGGATTATTATAAGAATAATAATTATTCATGATATGCTTCATAATTTGGTCGATATTTTAGATTTTTTTACTTATCAATATGACGCGTAAGTGACGTGCGAACTCGACGATATTCCGCCGCGACTGAGGAGTCCCAAATAGACCCTATCGGCACGGCTAGGTTAAAAAATCTTTTGGCCACAGTGGGTCATATATTAATAGATATGCAAACTTATACGATAATACCTTTTGAAGACAGTTATTCGTACATATTTTTACTGTGAGAGCTACCCCCTATGATCTGGTCTTTGTTGCCTTTATTGCGCACAAACCCTGATCGATAAAAAGGGATACATATATTCTGATGTCTATGGCTATGAAACATTAACCTGGAATGCGGCATGTAAAAATAATGTATTTCTTTTTGGTTTTCCTAGTATTTCATAAATAATTTATGTTTTCCATTTTTTTTTTAGATTTGTAATATGAAATGTATGCCAACAGAACCCCGTCGCCTTTTCAATTTCGCAGATTGCGCACGTACATATGTACGTGCATATGCAGTTCTTTCTCCTTGACCTCATCTCTGAATATGCCGAAGGCAATTTGGTACTTTAGTAGGATGTATTTTATTTTTCCATCATTTTCGGTCGCTCGCATCCGCTCGTATGCACGGAATGCAAGTCGATTTAAGGCATTTTATACGATCGATCAATATTTGCGATTGTTTTTGTTTGTCCTTGTTCGCGAGTCCCGACACTAATGGGACGCGTACCGTTTGACTGTAACCGTAAATTTCCGGTTTATTTGTTCTGGTCTCGACGTCGACCATCGCGCCGCTCTCCGACGCCGATATAATATTTTCCATAATAATAACCGATATAAAACGTAAAGATCGCCATGTACCATTTATTTACGACGCTCGTAAAAAATATACACGTTTCAATACGAACGTTGCTGAGAAATTTTCAATATAAATACGCTTTTTTGTGTGCATATTCGTGACCTTGAACGGCCTTGGTGCGTATTTGCTCTAAAGATTCGGCGATCCTCGCCGCCGTCGGATGTGAAAATCCGCATTTTTGTGTGTTTTTTCATTAAATATCTGCGGTATTGTATTAATATTTATCACATTTTTGTAATCTAATAGGCGAGGCGTGTGCCAAGTATGCGGTCAGCTCGAATAAGCGTAATTAACACCACATGTGTATTGTTCACAATTTTCACTAAATTGTGTCGGAGATGCTGTACTCCAATTAGGACCTATTTATGGCAAAAAAATATATAAAAGGTGGGTGTGGGATAATTGCGAAATTATATTAGTTCACATTGCAAATTAAATAAACATGTTATGTACATCCTGATACACCCACAGCTCATATTTTTGCAATTTTAAACAAATTTATGCAGCTATGCTATATACATTAGTGTGTTAGAAGTAAATAGACAAAAAAAACGATTCTGTGCGAAATTGCGTCATTTCCGAAAGATCCTGGATACCAGGATCGCTGTCCTGATGATTGTCTAGTACAAAAGAATTGTAAAGACGTCTGTTTCTCAAAAATCGTGTAGACTTGGACCCTCAGATAGAAAAAAGTAGTTTGATGGTACAAAAATCCGTAGATAAAGTCCCACAGATGATAAATCTCTTCCTAAAAACAGTCCAAAAGCATAGTGTTGAGCTTCACAATAGAGTTGCAAGAAAACCTCAATGGCGTTCTCTTTAAGTTCCAGAAACAACGCTTATACAATTTGGCCCAACTTAAAAAAACATGTTTTTTTTTCTAAGGAAAGTCGATACTGTCAATTTAGTTACAGTGGATTTTGGTATTTGGTAGAATAATGTGATTGTATGGGGTCTAATTTGGCATGAAGAAGGATCAAAAATTTATTGCTGCTATGAAAGATGGACTTATGCCATTGTTTGACAACATAATTTAAAAAATCTATTCACATTTATGTAAGATCCTCGCCATAATTCCCGTAAAACAATTTTCTGGAAATACGATCTAAGTCTCCATATTTTGCCTTGGTCTTAACCATCTCCAGATATGAAAACCTTGGAATGTACAAATAAATAAGCAAAAAAGTCTTGAAAACAGTCAAAACAAGTTAACCGATCCGATCATAGCTTCGACAATACTAGACATTTTAAAAAAATGGATTATTCTATGTATAAAAATGGTTATTCACGATATAATGTAAAATTAATTTAAATAATATTAGTAAATCTAATTTTGTTTTTTTTTACTAATTAATTCGACGCGGAGAAGACGTGCGCACAGCACGATATTTTTTCTCGCTCCCACTTGCACATGCGCGTTGTTTTTTCTCGCTCATATCCGGTACGGAGAGATAAAAAACATTGCACCCGTGCTATGGTGAAACAGTATTGTTGTTTTTATTTATTTCTTGCAATTGCGGACAATAAAGGTCAATAATTATTTATAATATTTATACTTTTTTAGATAAATACAAAAAGTTTAGGACATGTAGGATTTATATTAAAAGAGTTATTCAAGTAAAATCAAAAACTTGGGGTTCCAAATAGATCCCATTAGCACAGATAGGTTAAAATGGATTATGATTGGGGTCTATTTACCATAGTAAAAATACCCCATCCGGCGACGCCGTTGGTTTAGAACCGCCGTGACAGATCGGTTAAAGTGACGTCATTCCCACCTAAGCGGTGATACAAATGAGCTAGAGAAGGAGAGAGACAAAGTGTATGGATCATTGTAATACAGTCAACCCTCCTATAACGTTTTCTGTAAATCGCTGTTTTCTACAAAATTCTAATAGTTGTAAGGTCAATTTATATATTTCGTAAATCTATAATACATTGCCGAGCGAAATGCTCTTTGGTTGACAAGGAATTTTGTAAAAAGCAGCGATTTAGAGGAAACGCTATAGAAGGGCTGACTGTACATTGCTGACTGCTTTCATATTATTTAGAAATTTTTTTTTTATAACGGCAAAAGTTTGTGACATGTAGGATTTATTTATATTAAAAAAGTTATTCAAGAAAAATAAAAAAATTGGGGTCCCTAATAGACCCCATCGGCACGGCTAGGTTAATGACGTTTTTAACTGAAAAATGGAACTAAAATCCCACAAGTGATCATTATTCAATTGGAGAGATACCACCCACAGCAGGGTTGAGTCACTTCCGGACTAAAAAGGGAGATTGACTAAATATTGATTACTAAAGAAATATCTAAGAAATCGTAGTTACCCTTTTTTATTATAATACAGTAGAACCAACATCTATCTATATATAGTTTTATCCATATCACCTTAAAATTATGATCTTGTCACACATTTTATCCCGATTGATGAACATTTGTTATCAAAAACTATCGTTATAACGTTGCCATTTTTCAGCATTCCTCATTTTTAGGAGTGTTCCGTAAAAAACGATAAATCGAAGCTCTGTAAATATTTTTTCGAAACATAATTATTTATCAAACAATTTGTTTATCTGTAAGCATACGTTGAATGAATAAATTGTTGCGCATTTTTTTTGCAATGGCTTTGTGTTACACGTGGGCGAGACTGGAATCTTTGTTTAATTATTGCTTCACGTGTTGCACAATCGCACCTTGAACACACACATATAAAATTGGCGATATATTAAACAATTAACCTTTAACGAGCCGACGATGTGTCTGAGATAGATTTTAATTATTGAAAAATAATCGAATTAGACACAGATTATTTGTATGACGTATGACCAATTGGTAAAATTGTGTCCGATTCAGTACCGATTGCGTCCAACCGGTTTGAAAAACCTGATCTCATGCAGGCCGTTTTACTTTCATGCTCAGCTGGAGCCTTTATTTTGTTTTCAACACGTAACACTTTATTTCATTCAAATGTACATAATACACTTTATTTGTAAATATTTATTATTACGATTGCCATACGTAATTGCACTAAAAACATAAACAATGATATCTGGCGAAATGCGCAATTAAACATCCTGCATGCGAAACACGGCGTTGCCACCGTAAGCTCGTTCGGCAAAAAAATAAACATCGAGTTCATTGTTAAAGACAATGAACTTCACACTAATGCACGAAGAAATGACGTACATTTTTTATCATTTTCTTCGTGATTTTTTTACGTTTTTTGTTCATTAGAGTCACCTTCAGCCTAAATAAGGAAAAGCGCCCACATAAATCTCATTCATTAAAGCTTCTCAAAGGATTTAAATACACTTTAATAAATGCTTTGTTTAATTGCCTGTAGCAGGGGTGACCAAGGCGTCGCCTACGCGTTGATTCAGCTAAAATTATCTTGTATTGTATCCCTATCTATATATTATGTTGGGCTATCCAGCTATTTCAGCAAGTCTTCATTTGTAAGGTCATGTAAATCACTTTCGATAAGTTTAATGCGGCGCGCTAGACATTCATGTGCACACGAAATGGGTCTACAACGCGGCACGATTGACATTCATGACCGCGATTTAATTTGTGTTTACAAGCAAACTACAGAGAATTACGTCTTGGTTCTTGTTTTAAAAATCAGTTTACAAATAATTAAAATATATATTGAAAAACATGTCCCTATAGTTTCACAGTCAAATCGCGTGGGTCATAGATCGTATCCGTGTGAAAATGGCGTGTCAGGGGTTTAGGTCAGGCGATACACTTGAACTTATGCCCAAATTTCCGCGACACTCCGGTTGAAAACCGCTTTCTTGGGAAAATTTAATTTATAAGTAACGGCATAAATTTTTGGTCCAAGGATCGTAAATTATTAATGGTGTTTGAAAGTAAATACACAGTTTTAACCTTTTTACTCCGTGGGCCAGACGTATTAACCCAGAAGATTTTTTAGCAAACAGCTTCAACCAATTTTTTTTATTAAAAAAGAAATGTTATCTTTTATTCATTCAAAAATTTAGGGCGTCTTAAACAATACGTTTACAGAATTATTTAATTTTAAATTATAAACAGTATTAGATACTGTCTACTACTGTATTAGTAGTAGTATTTTAGTGGCGTATGGTGGACTTGATGTTGGGTGTGCTGAATGTGGAAAAAAATAATACAGGTTTTTTAATAAATTTTATTATTATTTATACAATAGTTCCATTAAAAAATGTATGTCCCCAAAACTAAGAATATAATTAATGTATAAATAATAATACAATTTATTAAAAAAAACTGTATTTTTTCCACATTCAGCACACCCAATATCAGCACCGTACGCCCCTGGATAGATAGAAGTATGTGAACGTTTAATCGGAAAATACAGATAATCGGAATCATATTCTCAATATTATTCTCGATCAGACTATCCAAAAACAGTTTGAAAGCCGTAGGAAACCCTTTTGTTATTAAGAACTAAAATATAATCGAGCACAATCCAATCCCTAACCCGATTATCCGGTGTTCTACCCTATTAAATCATCACAAAAACGGCAAATCTCTTGTATATATATATATATATGTGATGTACAAAAACTAGTGGTTTTGATCATATAATTCATAATTTTATATCAAATTATATATATTTTTTTTATATGTTGCTAAAAATGAACTCTATATATTAAATTGAAATTGAATTGAAAATTGTCACATCTCTCTGTTGGATTTATATTATATTTCCACGCCTCGAATCCGGACAGCTGACGTCCATATTAAAAAATGTAAATGTTGAGAAGCTCAGCATAATTTTCCCGAGTACGAAGCGACTTTTTATTCTAGTCTGTCTACTCAGTTATTTTTGTACTTCTCAGTACGCTCGCAATGTCCCCTTTCTCTCACCCGTTCCAGAAAGTTTTTCGTTATTTTTTTGTTTTATCCAATCGATAAGTATTCATCAGGGGAATTCGAGACTAGTGCCGACAAAGATTTCGGGTTTTCAGTGTTTGCCGTGTCGGCGACTGTAATTGATTCCTTGTTTAACTTCAAAGGTTATATCTGGTGGTAGCAAAGGTCAGTGAAATATTCACGTGTGAAATGGGATATCGGCGTGAAATAGTATTACGGTTTATATATAAAATTCCTTTGATCGAGTAATGGATTTCCTCGATCTTCCAGTCGTTCTATTTATATGGCGGCCGCAGGAAGACGCGACTTGTTCGCGAATCTGTACGAAAACTCATAAAAGTCTCCAAATACATTTTTGGACCGCGGGTATGTTTGGTATTCGTGTTAACAGCTCCGACACTTGTTAAATACTCGTTTGGCAAACGTCGCTGTAGCCCTTGTTTAAAATTTAATTATTCGCTTTTACGATTTCCATCCATGCACCAAAAAATGTTATTTTTCGCTTCCCAAAATAACGTTGATGGATATCATCGTGTCGTTAATGTTACGCTGCTTACGGCATCTCGAAAGATGAAACACACCTTGTAATTTATTTATGGTTAATGATTCCATCGACCTTATTGAGTGATGTCATTTTGTATTCGATTTAAAAATAAGTGCGTATGATACTCGTTTTATGCGGGCAATAAGAAAAACGGGCCAAAATCTTGCGGGTATTTTTTTTCTTCAGTGATAGATAAATTACCTGGGACAAGGATGGAAAGTACGTAAGATAAGAATATACTGAAAATTCGTTGATGAAAAAATGTTACATTTCCATAAGAATTAGCGGGAGAAATAGGGGAAGGGTTGTCATTGTAATCTATGCTTTGTGGCATGCTGACGTCATTTACACAAATCTTGTGAATCTAGCTGCTCAACATACAACTAAAAATCTAAAGAATAAATATAATTAATAATCAATGACCTTTATTGTCCGCAATTGCAAAAAAAAAACAACAATATGCTTTTCTATTCGCTCCGTACCGGATGCGAGCGAGAAAAAACCTCGCGCATGTCCAAGTGTGAGTGATTTTCATACATTTATTTCATACAAAATAGACCCCATCGGCCAAAGATCGGTTAAAGTCTTCATTTCACCGATACTTTTTCATTTCTTACGTATCCGAAGAACTGCTATACACTTGCCATGAAAGGATATTCTTCATTCTTCGATTTCAACACTCGGAGGATAGAAAGATTGCTTTTTTGAACCACCATTGGACGTAACCTTTCCTACTCTGAATCTAATAAATTAAAAAAAAAAGTTTTCATTGATAAAATGAATAAAAAACATTCTATGGGGTTTGATCTAATATACTATTCAATAAAATACAATTTTTTTTATAAATAAATAGAAAAAAATTGCTTCAATTTTTTTGTTAAAAAATCTTTTGGGCCAATACGTCTGGCCCACAGAGTGGAAGATATCAAGACTTGTATAGCACCGCATCTTGAAGATGTCCAAAATTCGTCCGATAAAAGACATTTTTTCCCTTATATTGCGACTACTATAGCGTAATACAATTTCTCCAAATCTCTGTCTCTTTGCCATCTTTATGATTCAGATTACAGTCAGCCCTCCTATAACGCTTCCATTAAATCGATGTTTTCTACAGAATACTAATACAGTCAGCCCTTCTATAGCGTTTCTTCTGAATCACTGTTTTTTTACAAAATTTCTTATATCCATTAACGTTTAATTCGCTCGCCAATGTATTATAGATTTACAAAATATCTAAATTTACCTTAAAAATATTAGAATTTTGTAGAAAACAGCGATTTACAGGAAACGTTATAGGAGGGTTGACTTTATTTACGAAATAAGGGCCAATGCTCTTTGGTTGACAAGGGATTTTGTCGAAGACAGCAGTGGTGGATTTATAAAGATGCTAATGATCCTGGATCATAAGGCCCCTGGTCATTAGGGACCCCATTGGGGCTCCAAGACCTTGTACAATATTTTATGAAATACATTTTGTTTTCTTGACAAGATAAATTTCGTGTTTTCGTAGTAAATTGGTTAATATCGGAACTAAGTAAAAGAGGAAACGTTTACGTTTAAGAAATAATTAAACACGTCTTATCTTCTTACGACAAATGTCATTAAATCAAATAATATATTAAATTATCCATACATTTAAATATTTTTTTAAAACGACTTTTACACTTTATATGCATATGAATTATTTTGGTATTTTAATTTCAACTATAACATTTCAAAATACTTATTGTCAGTAACAATAAATTAACCAAAGAGCGTTCTCTACAACATTTTACATGACTAAGGTTGATATTTCTATGGGCGTTTATGGAAATATAGACCTTAAAGCGACTGGTTAATATATTAACCAATTTCAGCCTTTGCCCTATAAAGGGTTAAGAGATGAGACTGAATTTGTGTCCATTATTTCTATAGAAAATGACATAGGCACTAAAAAGTCACAATCCGCCACTGGAAAACATCAATTAAGAGGAAGCGTCATAGAAGGGCTGACTGTATACGATGAGGTGCGCAAATGTGCGCATTTTTATTTATATAACTAGACACCGGGGCCCGCATATATGCGCTTTTCGATAGTTCCACAGATCTCTATGTAATATTTCGATACATAATAATTCCTATTAATCAGCCCTAGAACTTTTCTTAACACTTTGACACAATTCATAAAATCCTTGCGAATGAGACGAAATAACTAAAAATGCGTTTTGGGTTGAGAAAAGTTCTAACTTGCACACAAACCCTTTGGCGACTGTGGACAAAAATCTGTCAAATGCACTCGTGTCCCACGCGTAATAAAAAAAATGAGTGCATATCCAAGACTATCCAAATATGTTAATATTCTTTCGTTCTAGCTTTGCGTTTTTGTTCAACCAAAGAATTATGGCCAAATTCTCAATAGATAGTGATGCTAATTATATTTGTTATCTACTTCTGAGTATTTACAATTTAATAGTTTCTGATTTAAACAACAGTTGTTTCCTTGTTTGAATTGTATTAACATCCTCGATTAATTAAATTGATATAGATGCACTGATTTAAATAGTATATGTTAAAGCATTGATTATATTTTGTCATAGTACTTATTGTTTGTATAATTTAATTAATAGCCCAACAATACACTGTGACACATTTTCGAGAGGATAATTTAGGTTAACCCGCATACAAGGTTGAATTTGATTGCGTTTATGATATGGGCGACAGATTTACACTGCACGATCACAATAATAACAGTTGAACGTCGCTGGTTTATTAGTTGCTAGTTTTTTTTTAAATTTAAATTTCAACAAAAACATATTTTTAAAGTCGTATTTATAAACGCAACGTTTTGACCAGACGCTCTGCGAAGCTGCGAGCAGTCGGATAAAGGATTGTCAACAGTAGACATTGTATTTGAGTGTTATTGTGAAGATACTTTTTATTTTTATCGCATAATTGGGGACTTACCGAGGCGTCGGCGTCGTTAGCAGATTCATTCGGCATCGGGGCGACTTCGAATGGTGAGATTCTAAAAATATTTAACCCCAACCTACCGCAACAGAATCACACCCGAGAACAAAATAAATGGCCCGGATAAATTAGGGAATGATTTCGTGTATTAGATACCCTCGGAGGGTATAAATCTGGCTCAGAGAGCAGAACAGCCGTTGAAATATACTGTGGAACCCAGATCTATTGTTCTTTTTTTATAATTACGACCGAACACCCATGAGAACAATATTAAGTAATCCCGCATCTATCGTTTAACTAAGATTAATAATTAACATAACTATAATATTAGGTGTACCGAAAAGAAATCCTTTTTTTTGTTCTAATTTGAGAGCTTCTAGTTTCGAAATTTTTCATTTTATTCTTAATAATAAAATAAATGACAAAAAAAAGCCGCGGAATAGTACTAAAAAAATGGATTTCTTTCCGGTATATCTAATATTTATTATAAAATGTATCGTTATTTTAATCCATCTATCACGGCGGCTCAAAAACAACCGCGTCATCCGAAGGGGATCTCTCAGGGACCCCGAGCTGTTCAAGTCAAAATATTTTTTTTAAATGGATGTCTCACTGGCACTCTAGGACGTTCTACCGGATGCGATTGATAAAAAAAATACAAAAAGTTTGTGATATGCAGAGTTAATATTAAAAGAGTTATTCGAGAAATATCAATTACAGTCAACCCTTTTATAACGTTTCCCGCAAATCGCTGTTTTCTACAAAATTCTAATATTTTTAACGTTAATTTATTTAGATATTTCGTAAATCTATAATACATTGGCGAGCGAAATAAAGGTCAATGCTACTTGGTTGACAAGGAATTTTGTAAAAAGCAGCGATTTAAAGGAAACGCTATATTAGGGCTGACTGTACTTGGAGTCCCCGATAGGCGTGGCTAGGTTAAGCAATGGCGACAGTTTGATTTGGTGTCGTCCGCTTCTAACATGTTCCGTCTCGGTCACACCGCGCTTATGAAAACCACACCACATGATGTATAAAAATAACTATTTCATCACCATACCTTACTTTGTGACGTAGAAGTTGAAAGATATGTTCCGGTGTGCCTCAAATAATTAAATATTACATTGATAGATTGTTTTTGTTGATAACTTATCATAAAATTCTGGGATTTCTGCTCTGCGTATGTTAATTTTCAATAGTCACAAGTCATCTTCTGAATTACGACGTAGTTCTGTTCGTCTTTATTTACACTATTTACTCACATCGCTTCGTGAATTATTTTTGCTTGAAAATGCTTCACAAGAAGAGAGTTAGAGCTAGCATATAGACTAAAAATAATTCGAGAGATTTAAAGAAATCTCGGAGAAATGCGTGTTGATATAGCGAAACGACTAGGTTTAGCATCATCCACGCCCAATGCAATTATTACTCAGAATAATGCGGTTCAATCGAAAATTGACGTAAATGCGTTGTATCACTATATTCTTTTGTACCCAGGATAAAGCTGTGTCAGACCGGTCTGACACAGTTCCATCCCTTGCCATTCACCCATACCGCATATATCGGGCCGGTTCAAACAGTGCAACAAATGCAGTTTTTTCTTGAAACCTGTGATGTTAAAATATAATACTAAAATTTCTTAAGAAAAGGGAGAAGAGAGAAGGAAAGTAGCCTTACACAACTCTCCGAAAGTCGATGCAAAGCAAGTAAATGCCATGTAGCAAATCTCACTTCTGACCAGGTCCATGTGTCCGATAGGGCCCTCCACCAGGAGACCCGTAAGTCTAGCCTTGAACTTACTGTGGTCAGTCAGGAATTGACTGACCCAGAAGTTTGGGAAGAACCAGCTACAATTAAGCCTGGCTCTGATATCGCGAAAGAAAAGATAGATAGTCCGCCATCTGAGGAAGGAATCCCACCTCTCTTACACTGGTCATAAAACTGGTGGTAAAAACTGACGGCCCTCAGCTGGATTTCAAGGTCGAGCGGAAGGAGGCCAGCAATAATTAAGAGTAATGCCTTTGAAGATATGCGAATAAGGCGCTATTCACTATATTCTGCTAAGAATTACTTTCGTGGATTGCTTCCTGGGTTCGCAACCTACAAATGTGTTCTCCGTAAGTTCTCATTGTCGCTGGCGAATTTTTTTCATTCAACGTTCTGGGTTGAAATATAAATTTCCCACGGATTAATCCCCAAGTACTCGCTTACTACACACATCGGATAATAGACACTCGAACGGCCTTTGTGAATTTTCGCGTAGGCATTTGCGGCCACAAAGAAAGCGACCTTATTCCGTCCAAGTCCAATTTAATTAAATTCTTTGCAATAATACTCTCCGTTTTTCATTTTCTATAGCAAATCAATCGAAAATCGCTTATGAATTCGTCCCGAAGCGATTGAGATGTACTTACTCATTGTTTTGCCTTGGTTCTGCAAAAAAAAGAAAGTGAAATTTTATCGATTCGCATTGAGCGCCTTTGTGCGTATGGCTCGGCGTAAACCCAATTTTTTGCTCCATCATAAATGCACGAACAAAACATTTGAAAATGTTCAATGATAAAAAATTGATTGATTGATGTTTGATACGAAAAGAAATGCTTATTTATCCGTTTAATAGGCGTGCAGAATTTTTATACAATTCGGTAGCCACATACGATATCTGATTTAATGAAAATTTGCATAAATAATCGTGTTTATTTAACCTTTTCCTTTTGGGGCCCCAATGGGGTCCCTAATGACCAGGGGCCTTTTGCTCCAGCATCATTAACATCCTTATAAATCTACCACTGCTGTCTTCGACAAAATCCCTTGTCAACCAAAGAGCATTGACCTTTATTTCGTAAATATTAGCATTTTGTGGAAAACATCGATTTAAAAGAAGCGTTATAGGAGGGCTGAAGAATAAGGAAAGACTATATTTTTTTCTATTTATTTATAAAAAAAATGTCTTATTGAATAGGATATCAGATCAAACCCTATAGAATGTTTCTTATTCATTTTATTTTTTTATATATTCGTAAAATACAATTAATGAGAGTAAAACGTAGATTCGACCAAAAATATTCAGAGTTGAAAAGGTTGAGCTGTGTACAGGTAATGAATCGATGGGGAGGTGTGTGTATGTAATGTTTGAATTTTCATATCCCAAGGAAAACAGGATGTTCTTATCGTCTTCCTTCGCACAGTTACTTTGATCTTAAAACTAACTTTGTTATATGGTAACTGCTAAAATAGCTTCGCAGCGCTAATTAACGTTTCATTTTCAGAAAGTTTTACACGTTCCATTTATCGGAGGGTTATTTTATAAACGTGCCCTTCGATTTATTAAGTGGTTAGGTTACATAAAATATCACGTCTAATTTTTTTATCATTAGTATAATTCCAATAATATAACGAATATTTCATGATTTTTCTAATATTAAAAAAATACGAAACTATAGGTCAGTGGGAGGTGTAAAGATTCTTAAATTCTTTCATTAATTTTTTAATTCCCGCTTAAAATTTTAAAATATAAACTCATCAAAAATATTCCACTCTATTTCCAAAGCCCATTCTTGGTTTTATTTAAAATAAAATCGATCCACAGATTTATCCCAGATTAAACCTCTCGAATCTCTCCCCTCCTTTTTAAATTCAATTGAACTATTATTTCAATTAAATAAAGGAGGTATTTGTCTATGGTGGGATTTCTCTGGAGTGATACACTACGAGTTGTTTATTATAAAACTTTACTATAAAGGTTTTCACCCCGTCAATATTTAAAAAAATCCGTAACGTATATTCCATTGACCTAAATAAGTAGTAATCAAACGGTAGGATATCTGATTAATATGGAGGATGGGGTAAAGCTTTCAACCCAAGTCCCCTTATTTTTTTTTTAACTCAATATTGCAACAAGAGGCCTCGCGTTGTCATGATGCAAAATTCTCATGGTCTATTTTATATGACATTTTATAAAAATGGATTATTCTATGAATAAAAATAGTTATTCATGATAAATATGAGCATAAAAATCCAATTTTGAATTTTTCTACAAATTAATGCGATGCGCACAGAGTGACGGCCCGCCGCGACTGAGCCGCACGCGACGCAGAGCTCGCCCCTCACTATGACACATGTGCTGTTTCACTCGCACTTGAACATGCTCGATGTTTTTTTCTCGTTCGCATAGAAACCGTACCGAGCGAATAAAAACGCATATTTTTGTTCGCAATTATGGACAATAAAGTTCATTGATTATTTATAATATTTATTCTTTAGACTTTTTTAGACAAATACAAAAATGTTATTACAGGTGGATGACTGATCCCATCGGCAAGGTTAGGTTAAAATTAAAGAAAAATGGACCTCGGATCCCTTGATCTGTTTATTATATCGCAACAATGGAAATTGGTAGTAAAATTCTTGATAATGGATTTCTCGATAAGTTAGGATAAGAATTTATTTGTATAATATATACATTAAAAACGGGTTCACCCCACATTTTAATATTGGAATATATTATCCTCAGATTCGTAATATTTAAATTTATGTCAATTTTCTTTACCGCGTGTAAATGAAATCATCACCGGTCATATTTATATGTATTATACATTTTCTCGGAAAATGATTTATCAATTATATTATTGAATGGTACGATTCCGCGAATAATATATAAATACACCGATTCCAATTAATTTTCGACAATGATACCATTAAATTTTCCGTGTATGCCCGGTTTTATCTTGGCCAAATATTTGCGCCGTTTGTTTGCCGTCACGATATTTATTTGAATATCATAAAATCACGTGTGCACGTAAAATTCAATGCTTTTTTTGTGTGAATGTATCTCAAGATCACACATTCAGCGTCTTCAATGGCCACTTTAGATGGAGGTCAAAGATCAAAACCATTTTGTACCACATCCGTGGCGTATATCCATGTGATGCACACTTCCGCCATGCAATCATCCATCGGTTTAGAAAGTGTCGTTTTTTTGTTGATAATTGGTTCGTTCGTTATTGTGTGGAAAAAAATTGCATACGCTTAACACTTTATCCGTCTGTTAACATTTGCAAATCGTGGCTGTTACGCTGCGTAATTGCGAAAATGGGAGATGTTAATTTCATTGTGGAGTTTCGCAGCGAGAGTAGCGCAATTTCAGACTTATTTTAAATCTGTATGTACACATGGACGAGTAAATATTGTACGAGGCGACGATCTAATTCATACGTGTGTATTTTAGTGCGTGTTCAAGAGACAGTACCAAAATACACGTGTCTTGGAATAAAAATACTCGAGATTTCGCTCGGATACGAAAATACATTTTATTTGCCTTTTGTACGCACCTACATCTCTCCATAGAACACTGGATTTTCTCTCTTTTCGTCGAGTTCACTTTCATCATAATATTCAATTTCGCTATCAAATTAAATCGCAACTTTACAATTCCATTATAAATTAATATTGATCGCCATTTTGTCTCTTTGAAGTTTGTTTTATTTGTTTGTTTGTATTAAATTTGCAACGCACAATCTGAATTATTTTGAAACATTCCGATATCACGGTCCTTAGACATCGTGTTTTCAGGGCTTTGGAACTTTTGGAACTGTATTATTCCAGAAAAATCCCACCACACAGTAACAAGGAGCTTCTTTATTGTTACTGATGGTCGAGGGATCGGAATAGGTACTTCTCCGGAAGAAAGCTATTGTTTTTTATACATTGAATAACACCCACTTCTCATCTGCAGTTACAATACGCCGCAAAACGGATCGGCTTCATACCGAGACAAAAGAGACGCGCAGATGGTACGTCATCTCCGTCGATTCATGAGGAACCCAAATTCCTTGTCTGTACAATTTTCCTATACGACGAAGATGATCCTCAACTCTAGACCATGGACAGCCAATCTTCAATGATAATTGCTCAATTGTTTGACGAGGATCTGAATCCATCATCGCCTTCAGGCGATCATCATCTAATTTTTGGGGTCGTCAATTTCGTGTGACGTCTTTCAGATTCCTATTTCCATTTTTAAACTTTTTAAATCATCGATCACACTTTGTTTAATTTCAGAATATCCCCTTAAGTATCGGTAATTTTTTTCAGTGCTTCGTTTGCCTTCATTCCTTTATCAAACAAAAATAGCATACAATGACGTAAGTGTACTTCTTCTATTGTTGGCCTTGACATCTTTCCCCCTTTGTGGAAAAAAAATAACCAAAAAATAAAGTTTACATCCATAGCTTCGACGTAATGACAAAACTTACATGTTTGAGGGACCGTGTCTCGACACAAACTAACTGTGAATGAGCTCATTGAAGAAATTTTGTTTACTTTTCGGTCCTCCTAATATATATATATATATACCCCAATTTCCTGGCAAAAAAACAAAATAATCCTTATCGTTATGGTCATAATGGGCCTTTTTACTCCGATTATTAGTTTTTATCGACATGAAATTCTGCAGTTCCTCTACCCACAAAAGACTGAGAACCTAAACCGGGCATATAATTTGTATATATCCATAAAATAACAGAAGAAATGTAATGTCAGACATTCCGCGTTTATCGTTTATTTTATTGGAGGGTCTACTTAGAATACGATGGAACAAAGTTCCACTGCAGTCTTCTGCAGTAGTGCGCCAACAGTATCCAGCGCCTGTGTGCAGAATTTTAATGATCGCACCTGTATGTCTTGTGTGCTTAAAAAGGCGACCTACGGCCAATCACTTATATATTATATATTATTTAATAACGAATCGTAATAACGAAGCGTCATATTAATAATTTAATAATTATTAATATGGCGCTCCTAATTTTCCGGCGCCTGTGTGCACCGCACAGTCTGGCCATATGGACGGCGCGCTCCTGGTCATCTCCATACACAATGGCCTTATGATTTGATTTTATAGATTTTGTCGTAAATCTTCTTGGGGATCGTGCTTTCACCAACCACTGTCAATTCAAAATGTCATTGTCAGTATTCTTTGGAAGCCCGAGAAAAAAAAATCGAGGCTATTTGCATCGAAATTGAGGTATTGGATGACATTTGCGTTATTATATGCTATTTTTGCTCGACAAAGAAATCGGATCGAACGAAGCTACCAAGACCATCTGCAATATTTATGAAGATGTCATGAAACGAACATGTCATTGATGATTTAATGTTTTTTTTTTAATAATGTCGTGAAGGTCAATGCTTTCTTAAAAGTAGACGATGGCGATGCTTCAAAATTGATGATGGAATTTGCTCCCATTAAATTTAATAGACTTTAAAGAATTATCGATAGACTTCGACTATCCTTGATCGAATTCACCAATAACTATCGAGCAACAAATGTTCACCTCTTCATCTCTATATTGTCATCATAATATGGTGATTTCAAAGTCTGTTTAAGAAATTTATTCCAGAAACACGAAATTTATCTTGTTTTACAAGTCTATAAAAGATTGAGTTCGGTCTTGAGGCCCCATTGGAGCCCCAATGATCGGGGGCTTGATGCTCCAGCATCATGTGGATCCTTTTAAATCCGCCGCTGCCATATCTATCCAAATTAGTAAAACAATAGCAAACTATACCGACCCGATTAGGTAGAGGTTATTACACCTATTTAAATTATTATAAGATCTACTTTGAAATATAATATTGTATCTTGTGAATACATATTCAACATGAGATATGCCCCAGAACGGATTTGATAAGTTATCTAATCTATGAAGAGTTTAGGAGTTTGTAGACGACCGGTGAAAATTACTTACGCAAAAATTAGTGTTAAATTATTTTTTGTTCCTTAGAAAATTACATTATTTTCGTTTTATAGTTTTATAGCTGAGCGTATGGACCTTACGAGACTCTCGAAGCATTCGTAGCCAAAGGAGTCTGAGTTTCACACGTGACGTGAGGGCTCTGCTTTCGTGATCATACCGCGGGGACGCAAGCCGGTCTTGGTATGCAGTTTTTTTGTAAAGAGTTTCCCTCAAGTGTGCCAAATTATGCGGTGCACACAGGCGCCGGAATATTAAGTGCACTGAGAGGTGCCAATAGAGGGAAAATAAAAAAAATACAAAATATTAATTCGTTGAACTTAGCGGATGAGCCTTTCCAGACTCTCAATTGGCAATTGAGGCCAAAGGAGCCTGAGTTTCACACGTGACGTGAGGGCTCTCCTTTCGTGACCGTATCGCGGGGACCCAAACCGTCTTGGTATGCGTTTTGTTTTTAAAGAGTTTTCCTCTTTTGTCCATTGCTGGCATTGGACGTGTATCTTCTACTCTTTTGGTATCAGATTTTACCCTCCTGACTGTGTCCAGGGAAGTAGAAGGGAGTTTGCCTTGATATTCATTTTCCACTTATAATCATTAGATCTTATACTTGTATAAGCATCTTTAAATCACTTTTGAAGTGAAATTTTTGTTACAGTGGTTAGCTTCTTTATTGATTCGTTCTTTTTCTCCTCAATGTTGACAAATGTGGATCATTGATATCGTTTTTCATCTTCAGTAATAGAAAAAAGTCACATAAAACCATGTTCGGTGAATACAGAGGCTAATGTATCATAACGGTATTATTTTTGGCCAAAAATTGTAATAAATGATTTAGAGAGTCTGCGGATTTTTATAAATTTTGTAGACTTCTTGGTGGATTCTTCTTACTATGCGGATCCGGGGACCCAAGTCGTCTTGGTATGCGGTTTTTGTAAAAAGCTTTCCTCTCTTGGCCATTGCTGGCATTGGACGTGTATTCTCTACCCTGTTGGTATCGGATTTTACCCTCCCGACTGTGTCCAGTAGGAGAGGGTTTACCTCGGTATTCGCTTTCCTCTTCTCTAGGCGCTATCTGTTTATAACGAGTCGCAAATGATTATTAACCCTGTGGCACAATAGCAATTCTTTCATTATAGGAAAAACTTCTTTAATGAGGGGGTCCCATAGAAATAAGAAAGAGGAGCGAAAGTATCGAGATCGTACCGATTACCGGTCAACAGATTAGGGTTTTCCTTCCCAGAGTATACTGGTTCTGTAGTATATTTATCCCATATATATTTTTAAAATTTATATTAAATTGTACGAAGAGTAGTATCTTCAACCTCATTCACGCCCGTGCCTATTTATAAATATGTATCACCATCGTCGACATCCACGATATCAATACATCATTTGAATTGATCGTTTTACGACATCGATCGTAGCCTCAGGTATTGTAATCATCTTCGTCGCGTGTGACATTGAATTAATATGCTCTTTTTGATACACCAATTAGCATACGCCATATAACTTATCGCACACGTATTTCAATGTTGATTCGGTCAATTGACACACGAACTTCTTTTGTGTCATCGATCCTGAAGGCTTAAAGGCGGCAATGCGCTCGGTTGCAAAAGCGATTATCCGTATTCACTTACTGCATAATCGGATATTAATTGAGGAAACGATCCCATTCGCGATGACACCATTGTCGGTTAACTGTAATAACATTTCGCGCATAGAATATTGACATTCGGATTGAAATGACCATGTTCTTTGAGTTTCGTCACTCTTTGTGATTACAAACAATGTGTGGACATTGTTTTGCATACTAATTCTATACATTGCCGCTGTAGCCGCACCCATTGATTTTGTCAAACTATGCATCTGATTCGGGTTCAGCTGGCTGGCGTGACTTTCATGGTCATATGTGCATTGCTGAAGTGAAATTAATTATTCAGCGAACAAAGGCATTGTCTGCGCAACTTCTGCTTCCGACGTGCCACGATAAAATATTAAAGATTTCCCTTCAGGCATTCTCTAATACATGAAATTGCAGCGCCGTTCCCATGTTGCTTAACATTACAGAATAACATTACGGGGAACCCCGATCAATCGTTTTTAACCAAGCCGTGCCAATGAGGTCTATTTGAGACCCCAAGTTTTGACATGTAGGAAAAAGTAAAAATGGTTTCGAGCCGCCGTGACGGATCAGTTAACCTAGCCGTTCCGACTATTTGGGACCCCAGATTTTATACATGTTGATTGTCCGTAATTTCGGAAAAAAATAAAAAAACAACAATATGTGTTTCTATTCGCTTCGGTACCGGGTGTTAGCGAGAAAAAAATGGTGCAAGTGCGAGTGAAACCGCACACGTGGCGGAGTGGGAAGCGAACTCCGCGGCACCCGCGGCTCAGTCGCCGCGGGCAGTTGCTCTGCGCGCACGTCACTTCCGCGTCGCATTAATTAGTAGAAAAATTCAAAATTTTATTCGATATTTTGGATTTTTCTACTAATATATATCATGAATAACTATTTTTTTTAAATGTCAAGATATTGACGAAGAATGCATCAATATCTTGATTTGAAATGCTCGGGGTCTATTTTCATACATTCGTTTCATACAAAATAGACCCCATCGGCTACAGCCGTTGGTTTCGAGCCGCCGTGACGGATCGGTCAAGGGAACTTTGATGCTTTGATTGTTATTGGATCCATAGTTATCCGTGGTTCAATTCGCGACAAGAAATCTTACTCGCGATTTTTCTGAAAAAATCTCAGCATTTATATTTGAATAGGATAAACCTTGCACGAATACCAAGGCGTGTGTGTATCTACTGTTTGACCGAATTCCTTAAAACAAGGACTGATCTAACAGTAGATTTTAGTTTGACTCCAATAAACCCTCATATAACGCTCCCTGTTATAGCGTGGTTCTTTGTAACAAGTTAGACAGTCCCTCTTAGAACGTAAATTTTCAGGGACAATTTTACAAGTTATATGTAAATACAGTCAACCCTCCTATAACGTTTCCTCTAAATTGCTTCTTTCTACAAAATGCTAATATTTTCGAGGTCAAATTATATAATTCGTAAATATATAATACATTGCCCAGGGAAATAAAGGTCAATGCTCTTTGGTTGACAAGGCATTTTTTAGAAAACGTACGTAATGCATTGCCGCGGAAAATAAAGGTCGATGCGCTTTGGTTAACAACATATTTTAAATGAACTTGTTCTATTTTTAATGATAGTAATCAGTCAAACCTCCTATAGCGCCGAGGTAAGGACCGCGATATAGAAACCTATCCTATAGAAGACTCGGCACCCATACACACTTTAGGGTTTAGTTTTTGAATGATCTTTTACTATTTTTAAATTGTTTTTTATTTCGCGCTGATCTTTATTTTGACTGTGTAATCTTAGCGTTTTGTAGAATACGGAGATCTAGAATGAAGCACTATAAAAGGGCTGTCTGTATTTACCGCGGGGCATAAAAATATGAATTCAAGAACGATAAATCAAGTTTTAACTGTAGATTACTTTAGAAAAACTCGCACACACAATAATTATTCGTCTTGTATTTGCGTTGTTGCTCGGAGTAGAACACCTTGGATCACCTATGACAAATTTGAACCATTTCTGTCGTCGACAAGGTTAAAGATGTCTTCTCGGCACTAGATTGCAGATTATCGCCGTTATCCGACGATAGCGATGATTCAAGTTAATAAAAAAAATCAATTAATAAATTCTCGTAATTGTGTCTTAATCGCGCAATTGGCTCGACCTTCATTTTGCGCGGTAGTTAAATCGTTTAGCAATATTTGCATCAGTAAAAGCTTTGTTTCCAAGACTTTCCATATTAGATTAGTCACGCAGGATGAATGGCCATTATTTTCGTGACCCTGTTTTCCATTTTATCTCTAAGCCAAACGCGTCCGGTTATCTCAGCTTTTCTAATCTCATTTCTATTCCAATACTCTCTCTCTATTTCTCTGACCAAATATAATTATACATATAATTTGTTATTATTATCCATTGAGAACGAATGAGATGATTCTAAGATTATTCAATTAATAATTTTAAATATATATTTTTAATCGTTAAGCATAACTTCAACTAAAGATATACACTACCTGAATGTCAAAGTTCTACTGCGACAGTATACAAAATGATATTTAAAAAAACCAAAGTGTATAATATGTAATTAGCATGCAAAATGCCAGTTCGCACGCACTAAAACATTTTCGGAATAAATGAACAATCTTTTTTTTTTATTTCTGAATATTAAGAACGATTGGCCAATTTTCTGGTATGGCCGAATATTTATTATCCCATGTAATGTGCTTGAGATTCACAATCTTATTTTTTAATCACGACACCCTTTAATAAAAGCAAAATAAAAAAATGTGTTTCAATTCGCTTCGTACCGGATGCGAGCGAGAAAAAACATCGCGCATGTTCAAGTGCGAGTGAAACCGCATCCGTATCAGAATGGGAGGCGAACTCTGCGTCGCGTGCGGCACACTCGCGGCGGGCTGTCGCTCTGTGCGCACGTCACTTGCGCGTCACATTAATTCGTAGAAAAATGCACAATTTGATCAATATTTTAGATTTTTCTACTAATATATGTCATGAATAACTATTTTTATTCTTTGAATAATCCACTTATATACATCATTATCTTGCGGTCTATTTTCATCCATTCATTTCATACAAAATATACCCGGATCGGTTAACTAACATCCTTATCATCGTAAATTTTAAACCTCTAACACAAATACTCCGAAATGCAATTCGACAATCTTGATTAACACGGTATCAACGTTGTCCACTCCAAAAATTAGATTAATGGATTATCGATTGTTATTACGTTACGATTGCGATAATATATTGACGGTTTAAATCATTTTAAATGTGGTGCTACCGATGTTGAAGATTCCACAGATAAGAATGAAACCGTATTTCAACTTATTCACAAGAAGCAGAAGGGTTTGGACACGATGAAAGTCGTAAACATTAATATTTTAGACTCATTTAGACATATCGCTCCCTGAAGACCGGTTTAGAAGGTCCAGAATTCTGCTGGCACCAAGAACCGTTTTGAAGAACCGTATCGTCACGACTAAGATACGTCTCGCATGGTAAATAGACTTATTATATCCAATGAAGACTTGCCTTATCAAAGCTAAAAACAAAAGATGGGAGAATATCTTCTCAACTGTGCTACTAGAAACAGATTTTGCATATCCCATAAAAGCAGTTAGAGGTTTGATTAAAAAAATCTCAGAATTTTTGTGTCTTTCCAAGAGTTTTCATTCATCAATAATAATGGTGTTTCCAATCTTCCAAAAACTTCTTGAACGCAATTGAAGGCATGGAATTTTAGCTCCTTTAACAATTCTTCATCTTTAAGAATCGGAACTAGTAACAAGAGGCCATATCCGGGTAATAGGGAGACTGAAGGATCATAACGGTGTTTACACAATTATTTATTTAACTGCGATGGATGAATGGCATAACAGAAAATCCAAAGCGCCACTCTCCCATATAAAGTTTCGATAAAGATTTTAAAGATGCTGTGGTAATGAGTCTCACACCAAAGAATTCCCAGAATTCACAGATTTTCACCAGATGTTTAACATATCCGTGTATTATCTTAGATATATTTTAGATACCAATGCTTAAGGAAAAAAGAATACGAGATTGGCAACAGATTTAATCAGCTATTGTGAACAGATGAAGAATCTCATAAGGGCCATCTTGACGAAAGGACGTGTACCTATATCTATAGTTTGTTTATACGCTATCGATCACTAAATCAGCAGACAGACAATGATTGAATGAAAAAGTATAGGAGAAATTTATTATACAGTATGTCTACCTTTTTCGATTTTTCAGACATGAGTCGAGATAAGACTGAACGAACTATCTGAAAAGATTAATGACGGTCAATCATCAGGCTGCTCGGTTCTAACAGATTATATCATACATACCGTAACTTAGCAACATTTTTTCAGACTACTGTATCGTATGTGAAAAGTGGAGATCATTGTTTTTATATTTTTACTTGGATGTGTGCTTAAGAATCTGTTTATTCAGATGAGTAATGAATAAATGTTCAATTAACCCTTTGGTTGTCGGGCCTTCTGGGATTACTATTCCAGAAATGCCCCGATTTTTAAATTAATAATATAAAAGTAAAAATGTGTTGTTTAATTTATAAATATACTGTAGCGTCGGCGTTGTATGCGTTGCACGTGTTGTTTAAAAATTTTATATACCCCTGAAGCCCTATACCCTACAGACGGTTTAAAATGTATTAGATACTAGGATCTCAGATCCGTCGGATCCGGTAATTCTCGCTAATGTAGCAAAATCTGATATATCGGATTTCGGCAAGCAAAAGGTTAAGTAAACATTTCATTGGAATTTAGTTCGAGAAATATTTAATTGCGGGGTCCAATAATAATATTTAAGAGGCAAATTTCATCATACGCGAGCTACCGAAATGCCGTTCGCGAGCGACCGGTAGCTCTCGAGCACCGTTTCGCTATCAGCCGTTTTATAGTAGAACAACATTCAGTCGTAGTTTTCTTCGATTCCGCTTACGTTTTATTGCTGGAGACTCCATAAAACCTTTCGCAATCCCATACGATGTATTGTAGAAATGATACACGTATGTAAACCCGAGTGAAATGTCACGATTTATATGCTCAGTGTATAAATACATATGTATTCAAAACCCGTTCTTTCGTCACACAATAAGCGTATACCAAATGAGCCAATTTACATGATGCGATCCTCGTTTTTATTTCAATTCGTCATCCTGCACGAGGACAGTATTGTGATCGTGTTAAAACTCAATTCTGTCCGCGAGGTTTTTCCTTTCTACGCTGATTTACGACGGCTGTCGAAATGTAATCAATCGTGTCTTGATACTAAATACAAGGTGTACGCGACCTTGCGCCTTTCCTAAGCGATTAGCTGATCCGTCACGACGGCTCGAAACCAACGGCTCTGGCCGATGGGGTCTATTTTGTATGAAAATAGACCCCAAACATTTCAAGTCAAGAATTGATAAAGAAAAATAAAAAAATCTTGGGGTCCTAAGTAGACCCCATCGGCACGGCTAGGTTAAGCTCGATAGAATAGTGGAAATTTGCTCAACAAACTGTAACACCAGGGGATGCGAACCGACATTTTCATATTGGCGATGAAAATTCACGATAAACAAATATGCACTCACGAAAGTGTGACGCAAAATTTCGAGCTTTACGAACCGTCACCGAAATAAATTAGTGTCCGTATTTCAGGTGTGGTCTTTTTCGGCTTCCAGGCAGGATGACGAGTCTTTCGTCGGACGTTTGGGTCATTAGCTTGACGAGCTTTTCGCCTCGATGTCGTTTGTTTTTAGAGCTGTTCGACAGGATAAATCTTGAGTTGGGGTTGGCAACCTCTGGTCCTCGGCACTATTGTGCGACCCACGCGAAAATCGTCGCATTGTTTCGGATGTCCTTGTCGCAAAAATGGCGGATCGTTACAGTCAGCTGTGCCCACCGATGTGCCTCTATTCTACGCTATACCATAAATTACGTTTTATTGCTATCCACACTCTATTGTCTGAGTTTTTTTCTAATTATGCATCAGATTATATCGGAATAAAAAATAAATAAAAATCGCCTCATAGTTCACTTCCACATTTGGGTCATAATTCGCGATATTCTCGTGTCTTTTTATGGAAGTGCGAGGAAATATAGCGATAATGGTTTGCGGTTGAGCGGCTTAGGAAATGGCACATGTATTTTTTTTAATTAAGATTTTACCCGGCGCTCGATTGAGACGTCAGACATAGCGGCTACCTAAACACACATTGTCTACTGCAGGAATATTTAACCTGGCCGTGCCGATGGGGTCTATTTTATAACTATTTTTATTCTTAGAAAAATCCATTTTTAAAAGAAATATCAAGATATTGATGAAGAATTCATCTTGATGTCTATTTTCATACAAATTAGACCCCTTCGGGCAGAGCCGTGGGCTTGGAGCCGCCGTAAATAAAATCTATTGAGAGCGCACAAATATTTTTTTTGTTGATATTTAACAAAAAGCAGCTAATTAAATTGTATTTTTTTTTACCAAAATTTGGGCATACATATACTGTAAAAACTGGTTTTTGTGCGATTATTTTACGTGGTATATAAAAAAAAAAAGAAATTTGAAGATTTTTTTGTCGTAAGTTTGTCTGCATGTCCAAATGTATTGTATTACATAGTATTGCGTCAGCCAATTACATATGTAGTGCACTACATCAGTGATGGCGAACCTTTTTGAGAAGTGGGTCAAATTTTTGTTTATTATTTTTTTAATACTAGCTCGAGGGTCAAATCAGTGGCGTCGCTTGGGTTATGGGATTTTAATTTCTAAATCATTAGTAAAGATGTCAAGATTCGTCGTAAATACTTTAATACTTCCAAACATCAATGATCAACGATTATTAGTTTTTACTCTAAAAAGATTTTTATTGAAACCTAATCAATAAACCTGCAGTATTTTATTGAAACCTAATCAATAAACCCTTCAGAAAGCCGACGACACTGTGCCGAAAGCAGACAGTCGAAAGGATACGAAAATTTACCCACACAAGTCAACCCTCCTATAGCGCCGAGATAGGGATTGCGATATAGAAACCTGCCATATACAAGACTCATCCATACAAAATTTGGCGTTAGATTTTTTTAATAGTATTTTGTAAATTCGACGTATCGTTTAATGTATTAATTTATCATTTACCAACCACGAGGCACTCACTCGCTGAGCGTATGGGCTTAGCCACAGTCTCTGAAAATTTACTGTTTTGAAGAAAATAATCTAGAAGGAATAGCCATAGGAGGGACCTTCGCACACGTCGCTCTATAGCAGGAAGCGCTATAGAAGGGTTGAATGTAATGTCAAATTATACAGCATTGCCTTTTACTGAATAAAAAAAAGTACAAATCTTCCCGTTCCCAGATTTTTTCCTAAATTACAAATTAGAATATAGTAGTTACTTATTGGATATATTAAAAGTGCCAAATAAAATATCAGTGAAAAATAAAACAGACCATTTTCTTAAACTACTTAAACGTTTAGAGTCCACCCTCCTATAACGAAGAAATTGGGAACTTGTTCAATGTTAATGTCACGTGTTATTTTTTATTGTCAATCTAAGCGCATCGATCTTTATTTCGCACGGTAATGCGTACATATTTACGTAATATGACCTTGTACGTTCTAGGAGGGACTGTCGAACTTGTTATAGAAAAACGCGGTAAAGCGGTTTAATATAATTCCGCATTTTTCGTTTCGTATATGTTTCATAAATAATTAAGACACAATTACGTAGCTTCAAGCATTAATTGGGCTGCAGAAAATCAACACTAGGCCGCAAGCGGCCCTCGTGCCGCGCGTTTCACATCGCTGATCCACTGTCTAATTCAGTACGCACGTATTTTATCCTACAATTATTCGTTATTGCGATCTGAATTACGATTTTCGCACATTTTTTGAGAACCCACTTCGCGTGAAAGTCTATAATTCAGAATTTTGAATGGTAAATTAAAAAATTATAAAAATATATATTGCATAGTTATCAAATAAAAAATGAAAAATTAACGGCATTTCGCTCAAAAAAATGTAAATCTCGTCGTAAATAATCTCTAATTAATTACGTTAATTAATCATGGAATATTCTGTAGCCGGCGGCGTCGTGTTCGTTTTAGCAGTTAAAGAATAGTGCTCTGTGATTACGAGATAATACGCCGAATTAACTAATATTTTTTTTTGGAATCGTTAATTTTATCTAATAAGACGGCGGCGTACAGGGTGTTCATTGTGCCACTTAATTAATTAAACAAATTTAGATAAAATTTTAATTTAGAATTGGGGTCATATTGCGGTTCGAATTATTAATATATTACTGTTCATTTGCATGCATTTAAAATCGGTAATTAAATTGGATATGGATTTCGGAACAAATTACTATAGAGCAGGTATGAGGAACCCGCAGTCCGCGGGCCGCATGCGGCCCTTAAAAGATTTTTCATTTTGACTTTTAAAAATTCATATCCCTATCGCGTCTATATCTGCAAATATAGACTAATCGATGGTATAGAAGCAATGCCAAATGTCTCAGTTTTTTAATATAATGTATTTCTATTAATGAATGTTTTATTTCTCTATTTTTTATATTAGATTTATTTTGTTAATAAAGAGATAATTTGAATTCATCATTCAGTGTTTGTATTATCATAAGTTTCTTCTGGGGCGGCTCGTCCTCAGGGGCAACCGGGGCACTGCCCCACACACTTTTCTCCGAATAAAAAAATAATAATTATCAGAAATATGTGTATTGCATTCTTGTATCCGCTTTGTTACGTGATCGCTAGCTTTGACGCAAACGAGTGTTGTTCTTTGTCAGTCAGTGGATGTAAAGAGAAAAGTGCCGTATTACCGTATACATAAAGTCGCTTTTCGTTCGCTGCATAAAGCTATCTTTGGGGCAGACCTGTATATGCCCCAGTGGTCTATATTTTCTACTAGATTCGAAA
>JAGXCT010035346.1:0-63898 GCA_022495035.1 Philopotamus ludificatus
CTTTAGCTGAATTTTATATTTTATTATAATACAAATATGTTACGAATACCTAAATTTATAATTTGCATGTTGTAAATAATTTATTATTGAGATAATAATAATAAATTAAGCTCTATTAAACATGAAAATAATTTTATGTTAACATAAATGTTATTTTAATATTAAAAAAACCGTTAAAATGCTTTATCAGGATGAATGTTTTGATGAGTACTGAAGAGTCGACTATCAAAATTCACATATGTGAATATTTTATTAAAACAATCCACAAACATTTATGAAATTTTCCCACGTTTTTTCCCCCGCAAACACACAATCCCTGCCAAATTTGACACATTTCATAAAACAATTTAGCGGCAAGTGGCTTTAATAAAAAAAATAAATCCTTAGCATTTTTCAAGCAGATCGCGCTGACTTTTCATTTCAACACTTGTCATTTCCACATTTTACCTTGCCCTCCCCTATTTTTTTTTATTTTCGCATATTACTCGCCCTGATTTATGTCTTCTTCCCTATTTAGCAAACCTGAAAAAATCCCGCCCCGCCCCTCTCACCCGTCGCTACGTGACGGCCCACGATTTTGTTTTCAGGCCGAGTATCGTGATGCATACATATCGTTGCATTTCACCGGAATTATGAATTTCCTGTGTAAATATTTTCAGCTGAATTTCGGGCCGCTAATCCGGCAATAAAACGAGATTTATATTGCGTAATAATTGTTCATTATAACGGGGGGAAATTGTATATATACAGGTGAGACGTTTCAATGGGGGATGGTCGTAAAGTGTATATAAATTTATAGGCAATTTTCATGGTTGTCATCCGGACCCAGGGACTCCCTTTATCGGATATTTGCGAAAAGATATATTATTCGAAAGGACAATACGCAATACAGAAAAGTCATGCAAACAAAACGTTAAAGCAATAATCTGAAATGTATTCCGCACCGTCTGAAAATTTATCATTTTCATTTTTAATCACCATAGTTATTTATTTAATTGATTTATTATATTATATGATGCTGTAAGTTTTATTAGTATTTACGTCTAATAATAATACGGTTGTTCTGTTGACGCGTTTGCTTGATTTCGCGAAGTTTTTGACTTTTGCCAGCATTGGAAGTGCAAATATTTACATTGTTATATTCGCCGTACACAAACTCTTAAAAACAAAGTTCGCATCGACGCGCCCTCCTCTTGTTTGCACTCAAAGTTATACCGGCGAAAATCGAAGAAAATATTTTCATATTCGACAGGAAATATCGAACAAAAAAAATAAATAAATACGTCTTCTGGATTCACGCGGATGCTGTGTTCACGTATTCTTGCAATGCAAATTAATTTGGTTAAATTTCACCTGTGCTATTGACACAGACCACGCCCTTTGCGTTTAGCGAACCGTTTTATTAATTTAATTCTGCGTCACTGCCTAATTCCGGAATCGCAATCTTGGGACGATATTGATAAATTAATTAGTAATATAAGAGGAAGTATCGTCGATGCTGGTAATTGATTTGAGTTTCAAATTTTATTAGAAACATCGAAAAATACGGTAATATGAGTGGTATAAGTAGACCCTCATAAAAACCAAATCTCCATTTAGAAGCAAACTCTTACATTCCATCTCTAATCCTCATCGGAAAATCTGATATTTGATCCGTAAATTAAATAGGTCAAGAATCAAATGTTCGAAAAAGTCATCACATTTTTTATTAAATTGATTTTTTCTATTTTTATATCACATTTCGATTATATCAATTAATAATATTTCTAGTTTTTCAATGATATATGAAATGTGAATTTTATTTGTATAAATTGCTACAGCCTAATTATATAGCTTTTTGTGCTTTAAATAGATTTGAGTTGTACGGTAAAACCTATTTTTTTTTATTTTTAAAGGGACTGACAAAAAATATTAAATTAAGAGGGTTTTAAATAGACAAAAGTACTTCTGATACTTTATCCCATGAGAAGAAAAACCCCAACTATTAAATACAAGCTACAATTATGTAACAGATGTACATTTAATTAGCTACATAACCAAACCGATCAAAATCATTTTTTTAAGTTAAAGTATCTCTTTACCTCACCAGTAGAACCAATACAAACTAGGAAGGTCGGTAATCGTCCTCTACCTCAATAGGGGACATGTCATCTCGAAATGTCCTTACCATGATGAAAGGATTGCGATTACGTTACAATTTAGGAGCTAGCTTTAACTCGCAACACCGGGACCTCTGGAGAAGAGAAAAGCGAAAACCAAGACCATCCCCATCCCATTTGCCCGGATACAGCAAGAAGAGTAAAATCTGATATGACCAATGATAAAAGATACACGTCCAATGACAGAAATGGCCAAAAGAAGGAAACTTCTTTATAAAAAAAAATATTAGGCTACTACAATAAGAACGTAAAAGGAAAATCGTCTGCGATTGTGAGACCCTGACTCCCTTGGCTTCGACCACGATTTGAGAGTATAGTAAGACAGAACACTCAGCAAGTGATTATCTCATGGCTGACGAGTGATAATGAAGATGATGAAATTAAAATGTTTTTTTTTCTTATACTTTAATGCAAGTAAAATAGCCCATAAGACCTTAAATATCAGGCATCCATATAAGGCTTCTTCTTTTGTTGTTGTCGAAATTGGAAGCATCGAATCTACCTCTTCTTCATCGGAGAATTCTTCGTCAGATAAATTTCAGCGAATATGACTGATCATCATATCATAAATAAGCACTACTTAAACGTCTTGAATAATCCTCTAGCGATCTCTGAGATAGAGACCACATATAAAAGACTACGCACCTATACAAAATTTAAAGTTAGGTTTATTTAATTGTATAATGTAAATTAAACTAAACAAATATTAAATTATACTTTATTGTCAACGAAGGGTCATTGACTTTTATTTCAAGTGGCACTATAATAATTCACGAAATATGTAATTTGGCGTTAAAAAATCAACGTATAGAATAAAATGGCGATCTAGAAGGTAGCACTATTGAAGGATTTAACCTTTTTTCAGGCTTGAGTTACGGAATATAAAAATGTAAAAGCGGGTATTTAATGTATTCAAATTAAAGAGCAAAAAAGCTAGGTTCCACTTTATATTTAGGCATTTTATTACAGAAAATGTATTCATATTAAGATTTTTTTAAAAAAAATGGTCTATATGTATGTTAATTAAAAAAGCTTCAAGACATGTTTATTAATTTTCAGTGACCATTATGCATATTAAAATATTATAAAATGCCTGCTGGCAAAAGTTCAAAAACCAATTTACTAGAAATCTTCGAGAAGTCTTTTTTTATTATTTAATGTTGCATAAATTTTAACGTTTATCGTTAGATTTTTTTTGATCTCTTACAAATTAAATAATGGTTTATCTAAGCTTATTCGATTATTTAGATTTTTTATGCTCGCTCTATAAAAACTCTAATGATTTTCCTAATTTATCTATAATAAAAAAAATCAAGAGGTAATATCTCCAAAGAAAAATGAATAGTCGTCGTCTTAAGCCTTCATAATCAAGGTTTAGGCATATTTTTAAATGCCCTTTTAGCCTAGCCGTGCCAATCTATTGGGGAGCCATAGTTTATAATTTTTCTCGAAAACTCTTTTAAAATAAATCCTACGTATCACAATTTTTTGTATTAGTCTAAAAAGTCTATAAAATAAATATCATAATAATTGTTATTTTCCACGGAATAGGAAAAGTATCGCTATATTTTCAGATAACTGATTAAGATTTTAACGTAAATCGTATTTTATTTATTGATATCCATTCCAATTATCCAAAATTCCTTTGGTATCCACGAGAGACTCAAGTGATCACGTACCTCATAAAATAATATTTATGACCACGATTTTTGCTAGACATTGTCCTCGCGAATTTTCACTATAATGCGATTACACTGGCATGCGGCAACGCGCATGGGTACTGGGGGCCAACTTTTGGTTCGTCCAAAAGTTGGGTCGTCATCATCGCCATTATTAAAGGGATCCCGTCAGCAACTCTGTCCGACATTCATTATGTATGAACCGATCCCGTCCCACTTCCATTAACACAACTAATTATACAACAAACAGGGAGTTAGTTCGCCATCTCGCTGCCAACTTGACGCCGGGGTACAAATTTTGCCAAATTGCTTTATGAGATTGTCTCGTCACGAATCAAAATTGCGCCTCGGTACCATCTTACCCGGGATACATTACATGTAATAATTTAATTCGAGTGTGTAGTTGATGTAATGAAACCGGCGCGAAAAAAATGTTCCCGCCCACTGGCGCGCGTGGTGGGGGTACGCCAATTTGAATGAGACCCTCTTCATATAAATCTGCACGTTTCGCATTAGCTAAAGGAATTTGCCTTTTGGTGTTCTGGTCTCGAGGCTTAATATGCTGTAGAGCGTCGTATGTAATTGTTGGCGGCTTTGGATTCCCACATTCAAAGTCGTTTGGCAAAGCACACTTGAAGCAAACGAAATTTTCAATGCGCAACGGTTTGAGTTTAAGATTTTGACAATTAAAGTAAATTCCTGTACGCTGAACCAAACCTCAAGCTCCGCTCTAACCTTGTGTTGTTTAATGTTTGTTGCCTCTCTGGCGAGAGGCGCTAAGTTGTTTGCAGAACCCCTCTGCAAACACCAGTCTAGACTCGACTAATAACCTGCAGTGCTCTACGGCTGTTTGTTTCTAATGTTTTTTCGATTGTTATTCCCGAGATGAAACAGGACAATATGCTGCCAAATATATCATTTAATAAAAAACGTAATATTAAATACGTAAATATTAGCAGTAAAATGTATTATGTATATATATCATATTAAAACATGTGCCACTGAATTCTACAAGAAGCTCATACGATGAAAATTCTGAGTGATGACATTTTTTAAGGACCGAAAAGTAGTCGAAAAACATGTATTTATTAAAAAAATATTAACCCTTTGTACTTCAATGCCGCCTCTATGGCGGCATCGAAGTTTTCCGCATCACTTGAATGCCGCCGCTATGGCGGCATGAAACAAATCAATTACGTATCATTTATAAAATTATTCATATTCACTATGTTTATAAACAATGATTTTTGAGATTCCTTTTCCCATTTTTAAACTTTTTAAACAACCGATGACACTTGTTTAGTTTCAGAATATCCCGGTAGGCATCGGTATTTTTTTCACTATTTCGTTTGCCTTCATTCCTTGATTGAACAAAGATACAATGACGTAACTGTGCTTCTTCTATTGTTGGCCTTGACATCTTTCCCCCTTAGTAGAAAAAAAACTTTAACCGAAAAATAAAATTTACAACCACAGCTTTAATGTAATAACAAAACTTACGTATTTGCGGCACGGTGTCTAGACACAAACTAACTGTGAATGAGCTCATCGAGGAAATTTTAATTACTTTTCGGTCCCCTTAATAGTTATTCATGATATGCCTCATAACTTTACCGTTTTTTTTTTGGTTTTTTTACAAATTAACATGACGCGTAAATGACACGCGTACTCAGCAATGCCTTGCCGCCAACTGAGCTCTCGCTACACGTGTTAATCGCACGTTTCACTTGCACTCGGCAAATCGCAACGGATGCGAGCGAAAAAAATCATCGCGCGCATAGCAACAGAAGCGAATATTGTTGTTTTTATTTTTTTCCGCTATAACAGACAATAAAGTTCAATGATTATTTATATTATTTAATCTTAACACTTTTTTAGACAAATACAAAAAGTTTGTGACATTTAGGATTTATATTAAAAGAGTTATTGACTAAAAATCATCGGCACGGATAGGTTAATTGTAATTAATTATATAACATATTACATTTAATTAGTTAATAAGCCGATCTATTATCTCTTAGTCGGCTCTGCCGATACAGAGATAAGAAGTTTTGTATATAAACTGAAGGAATGCCATACTTTTGTTTTTCTCGTGTTGATATACATATTTGTGATGTATCTCGACATTAATAGCTATATTTTATGCAATTTTTTACTCATGGAAAATGTTATAATGTTTCAAACTTAGTTGAAGAGAACTGTTTTGTGTCCACTGAAGCTATATTAATCTTTCATAACTACCATTACTAAACTAATATAAAGTGAAGGGAAAACAAATGACATTGCGACAAAAAGTTTATTTAAACGAAAACTGTACAATTTTGTTATGCTAAAAATTTTCCGTTATTAAAATATGAATTTATGTGATTTTGGACTGGTATTTTTTTTATCTCGAGCATTTTCTATCCATTTGAAAGGATAACTTTTAAGTGTATTTTTTGAGATGATATTGTCTCTTAAAACACATGAAGAATATTGAAGTTTGTTTTTGTAAGTATTGTATTGTATTAATATTGACTGGTATGATTTGAGTGTTTTCAGTTTTAATTCAGAGGTAATAAAATTAAGATCTTATCAATTGAAAAATGTTTATTATTACAATAGGTAATAAATTAGGTTAAGACAAAAGACGTAATATTTTTTATTGCAACGAAAAGTTTACCAAACGTACAACTGTACAATATTTTTCTGTGAATTTTAAATGATCTCCTTTCACACAAAAGGCAATTATTAAATACATCATTCATTAAATCCTGTAAATTTTTTGTGCTAAATTTATAATTGTTTTTAACTCAAAGCAAATGTCCCATCAATTTAAAAAGGCGATCTAAAGAATCAACTCGTCGATCAAGTTTAATAATTAAAATATTTTGTCATACTGAAGAATTCATCTTTGATCCTTTTCTATAACTGCTAATTTTGTATGCAGTATATCCTTTAATCCTACTAATTAAGCACAATACACATTTGATATAATCGTTTGTCTAGGTTTTAGTAATGCATAGTTAAATTTACCTAACACAAGCCATCAAATACAATAGGAGAACCTTTTTTAACCAATGATAATCCAGGGGTAGATACGTGTATCTGGTTAAAAGTAAGTCATTGTTTTTTTTTCTTTAGATTAATGAGGTGCCGCCTTTCTCCACTAGATCTCAGAAATTAACGATACAAAATATGAGTATTCGATGTTCTAAAGTTCTGGAAGTTTTTTTTAATATTGTTCTTCACTTAACGTGAGAAGTTCTTGTTTGTTTTAAGCAGATCTAACTCTTATAGTGAGTAGCTACTGAACAAATTCATTTGATTTTAATCTTTTGTCAAATAAAAGCAGCATAAAATACCGCAAATATGTTTCTTCAATCTCTAGCCTTTTCATTAAAAAAAAATATCAAAACAAAACGATTAATAATAGAGCTTTTAAACGATAACAGCCGTGACGTGTTAAATTAATGCTAAACTGGTTTTAAATCAACGCAACAAAGAAAATGACATTACTTTACACTTCATCTCATATCTTAACTCTGTATAATTCTTACATAATTTTCAGGGACCCAGTGATGGAAGTGAATCACGCGACGTGTCGATCTGGTGATATAATTCCATGAAATTTTCGGGAATGTACTCTAGCTATGTGAAATAATTTTCCATTTTCCTGACTTAGTATATCAAATATTAATACTTTGAGTTGCGATATAAATAAAAATGTTTTTAAATTAATATGAATAATCCATATTAACAAAAATAATACATTTCTTTTGATAGAACAACTGATTTACCCTATGATTTTATATACTGAAATAACAAATTGGTGATGCCTTAGCCACGATATTCGTTAGGTACGGCTTTCTGTGACTTTTTTCTCTTCCTGAAAATGGAAAATACATTAATGACCAACGTTTTGGCAACATTGGGGGTGGAAACGCCAGAATTACTGAATGCCATACTGAAAGTTTGCTTTCCAGAATTGTTTTAAAGCTTAAAAAAAGCTCTGCTTCAAGCGTGGGATGGTTCTAATACGTAATTCTACGTATTTCTTTTTATTAAACCACGTAATCATATTTTTTTTGTATGCAAAAAATGTATTTTCATATGAACAATACGTCCATTCTACATGAACGTATCTCAAAGGATATTGAAATTGAGAAAATAATATATTTTTAATATTTGATACATTCAGATAGCCATATTTTTGCAATACTTCCTAGTAACGAATGCATTCTCACGTTCAACTGTTACAACATCTCCCAACAGGGCGATTGTCGTTCAATTGCATAATCAAATATGCAGTTCGCTCCTCATTCTTTCCTCCGATGCTCTCGGTGTTTTATTTTATTTCATCGAATTTTTCCATCTGATATTTTATTCGTCTCCACTGCCACCTCCACCTTTCACCGCCAGCTAACTATCGAGATGTAATCCAGCACGTCTGGCCGCCTCTCACATTTCCACCGCCGCTCTTGAAAATCCCACCCCCACCTTTTTGCCAATTTCCCATTCCTCGGCCAAAATATACCACGGCACCGCCACCCAGGGAACAATCATAATTTGAATACAAATGAAATGCCAAAACGTGCTCCATTACTGGACAACTTTTTCATTATTTACCTGCGAGTATAACAAGTTGCCGAAGAAAGCTTTCCAATATCGCACACCGTAAAATTTGCAAATTAAACTTTTTTTTTAAATACCAAATTTAATTTATCTTCAGATATATTCAGTTCAATTTATCAACATTTATATATTGCGTAGATTATTGCAGAGATGTGGAAGTAATCTAAAACTTTGATAAGGATATACATTTGTAACATTGGCATGATCCTTTTTTGATCAAAGATATGGGTAATCCTTCACATGGATGAAACTTGCAGTGTCATCTCGGGATTTAGTGAACCTTTTTTTTCTATTTTTACCCAAGTATCATCATCACCTTAGTGGATGGAGTGTGCCAAAAATTATTCAGGAAACCGATAAATTTTAAAACGCGCTCCTTCTCTATTGACAGATTGATTATAAAATGATTGATTTCGGCTTTGATTGATTGATTGGGCGTAATTCGCATAAAAAAAATAATAATTTATTACGCCGTATAAAATTATATTCAAATTTTGGCGGTATAACTGACGTATTAAGTGAATTTGACTCTGAAATTTAACTTTTTGGTACTAAAACACGGCGCCGTTTCCCATCGCCCTCTTCGCCATTATGGATTTGCACTCGAGAAAGTTTTTTCGTTTTTTTCCCTTATCAAATTGCCTTTCTTTTTCTTTTCTACCCAATTTGGCTGGCCGTGAAAGTGGCTGTATACAGCATTGGGTCAAGGCAGACTGCTTTTGTCGCTCACTCGAAGAAAACCCAATTTGTCGAACAAACAATTAAAAAGCAAACAAACGACTCGCTTAACGAAGCGAAGCGATAAATAAGCATTTGCCTTTTATATATTGCTTTTTAATTAATGTCTTAATAAAAGAAATGTTTAATATATTTTAAACAAATATTTATTCTCGTAGTAATGCAAATAACTTGCTCTCATCAAAGCAGTCGGCGGATGCTTCAGATATTGCTGAATTCTTAGCGCATGCATGAATATTATATTATTTTAATCACAAACCATTTAATAATATAATAACTATATTTAAAATATACTATATTCTAACAAAAACAGGTCTAAATAATTAATATACTACTGTTTTACACGATTTAAAAATAACAATAACGAGTTATTAGTTTTAAAACGATTCATTTCGATCCCTTTATCAGTGTTGATGAACAAAACTTTAAAATTAATCATTTACTAGCTGTTTTTATTGCAATTTACTAAGAGTATGGAACAGCATTTTACCACTTATGATCCTTACCAAGAACGAGCTTTGAAATTAAAACAGGACCCTCAGATTTACATATCAGATTGTCAAGAAATGTCATTTGATTTTGACATATTAATGTTTTTAAATTTACTAAACCCATCTTTAGTTTTTCTATAAAATCTATCACCTTTTTACATGTTTTTTTTATACACGGTTTTTGTTTTGTGGTGAAACGTATAAATCTGCGTAAAACTTAATTTTATTTCATTTTTATGCAAAAGGAAAAAAATCTGTATTATTCAAAGAAAAATGTTTTTTTCATGTTAAAAATAAATAGAATGAAAAAATAGTACTCATTATATCGCAATCTATTATTATTAGTAAAATTAAATTTATTTAACCTAGCCGTACCGATGGGGTATATTGGTAACTCCAAGTGAATACAGCACATTATAAATAATTATTTTTATTCTTAGAATAATTCATTTTTTTTAAAATAGTCAAGATATTGAAGAGGAATACATCAATATCTTGACTTGAAATGCTTGGGGTCTCTGATCCCATTCGGACGACTCCATTGTTTTTGAGCCGCTGTGACGGATGAGTTAATTTTATGAAATATACAACATTTTATTATTGAAAAAAATATGCAATACTCTCTTATTACAAAAAATATTTACTAGTCCTTTTAACCTGATTGTTTCGAGAGATATGTTAAATTTTGTTCACATAGTCCCAGGAGTCAAAAGACACGAGGCTTCTAAAAAATATTGTCACAATAAAAAAATGCTTGATACTAAAATCACTAACAAAGAAACATTGCAGATCTTTTCTGCAATGTATTGCCTAATTTTTTTTTACAAAATTGTTGATTCACTTAATTTTTTATTAAACGAAACACTGAAAACCCCAATAAAAATAACATCTAGTTTTCCTAACATATAACATTAAAAAAAACACTGTAATAAAAATATAGCATTTTTTTTATATTAACTCTTAAAAATATATAATAAAATATTCAACACTCTCGCTTTTCTATAGATTTTGTATGATTTTAAAATAACGCATTATAAGTAAATGTGTCAATAACTGTTTTGACATTTATGACATTAAATAATAAAAATATATTCAAAAATTAAAATCGTATAACATTTTTCAAGAATATGCCAATTTAATAAATCATTTATATTTTTTTTATAATAGAAATATTAACCCCTTGTGTGATTTGCCCGAATACAAATCAGGTAGGTATTTTGCTGACACAGTGATTTGCCCGAACTGGATTCGGGCACATCGTACACGAAACTTTTTAAAGTGATTTGCCCGAATCCAGTTTCGGTCATTCCCTCACCAGTCTAGAGAACGCATCGCGCACGTTGAGTGACACGTGTCGTTATTTGATCTTTCGAGAACAATTACCCACTTCTTTCCAAGAGGTTGACTACAGAAGTGGTTAATATTGTTATGTCATCAGTAAATGCTGACTAATTCTATTTATAAATATTTTTAATAATTGGAAAAACAAATGTACTATTTATTTATTTAAACTAAAATTTAGATTCAATTCACATGTATACGAGTTATGTAATAGAGCTTCAGAATGTTAGGCTTTGTCTTGAGAAATTCTCATAACACAGCACCTTAGTAATAAGGTTGCCATACGATACATTGGTTCGGAGTTGAATCAGGATCGTCTGGACGCCATATGACGCTTCGAATATCCTCAGGCTAGAGAAAAACCAGAAGAAATTCTTAAGATATCCCTACACGAGGAACTTAAGTGGGAACATCACCTCACTACCATCTAGCTCGTTCGCGTGTGCTTTTTCTTCCGCCAAATGTGAGGACAGGTGCTCTCGGAAACTCTCCAGTAACGAGAGCTATTGCCAACCACTTGGCTAATCATCTTGATATTTTTGAGATTATTTTAATTTATTTTAGATTATTTTAATTTTAAACAGTTTTTTATATTTACATATTGTTTCTTATATTTTTATTAACATTTTTTTTACTATGTATACGTGGCGAATTGGATCACTCTGTTATACCAACTACGCGTTGTCTTTTGATAATAATTAATACATAAATAAATGAATACTTATAATTATTTAAAATTAGATAACAATTAAATATTTCGTATTAGAAAAGTTTTAAATTAAAATTTAAATCACAATTAACCGTCTAATGAATTAGTTCCAGCGCCATAGCTCGTTACCTCGCCACGCTCACATCGGATTAACACGAAATGTAATATTAAACACAAAGTTTGACATAGAGCCTAGATCTTTTCTTCGCTTTTGACATTGTCTCCGGCCAGCCAATTACAAAATTTAATTAAATCATACTCGAGAGACGACGATATTAAGTTTATTTAGTGGCTCAAACAATAATAGCCTTTGTCTCGCGGTACACTTGCTATCATATTCTACCAGACTGGGTCTCTGGACACTATAGTGAGCCAAGTCACACGATACCGGAGCGAGATCGACCTCTGTAACCTTTAACTAGTTACCTGTGACATATAAATGAGAGAAATCAGCATTGAAGCCGTCTTCAGCCAATCATATAAAATTATAAAAAAATAAATATACAACTAATGCTAAATAAATCGGTAATTTTTTGCGGAAATTGTTCGAGCATTACACTTAAATGCCATAGTTTTTCGTTATTTTCGTATCTTAATCTTTATATTATTCAGTCACGCGAAACGCCTATATTACCAGATTGGCGACTGATATTTCGCAATATTTAGCCTAATATTAAATAATCATGCTAATGTATTATACACACACTTTTAGTTTATCTACAATTTTTTTTTGGCTCGCCTATATTATTTGGAATTCAAATGTTATTTAAATATGTAATAGTTTTCTGGGAAATCTAAATAAAATAGGATTCGTATGTACGTATATGTATATATTTCTTTACGTGTGGCAATGTGACCAAGCCGGTCCAAAGCTTTGATGTTTTTAAAAGGAACCTTTGAATTCAATTTCCGCAATTTTCTGACATTTCGCGATTTCCTGGACGACAACCGCTCTAAAACACGACGCTTTTTTTTCTATTTTGATTCGATGGCGAAAGACATGTGAGATTAAAAGATATCTTTTCAGCTGAATGCAAAGGGAGAGAGAATGGACGGATGCATTTATCGAAAATAAAACGGTCTAAACACCATTTATATTATATATAATATAATGATCTGATTTAATATCCATAATCAAGATAATTTAAAATATTTATTCAATAATAGTAGATTTTGTTTTTTCGCCCTAATATTGGAAAAACGTCACCCTTTCATGTTTTTCTGCATCTTCAGCAATAGAAAAAAATAGCAGAAGGCCATGTCCAGCGAATATATAAGTTATGACATCATAACTGTGTCGTTTTTGCTAAAAATCAAGTGATGTTAAAGCAGATACAGAATCGTTCTGAAATTTCCATGAGTTGTTTTGACTCAAATATGGACATTATCTCTAAATTTGTAAATGTACAAACGGCAAAAACTTTGAGGTAGTTCATCTCAGACCTCGAATAACAATGAATTATTACACATTAAGTAAAATTTAATTAAGAAGACATTATGGCTCTATCGCTATTTTTATTAAATAGGATTATAAATAAGAGTGATGTGAAACGATCTAAATTATCTAAATCGTTTATTGGTAAAATAAGGGTTATAATTAAACATCGTTATTTTTTTATAACCGTATGATCGTGTTATACGAGATCAGAGTGTTTTTTCCATGAATCGTATGGCCCGATGAAAAGAACTCTTGATAAGCTTATTTCGGTCTTGGCTCTTCGGGAAGCTTCCATTGCATAAATAAGGATTAGTTTCCACGTCAAATCCATACATCAATTTCTCATTAACAGTTGCCAATAGTCATTGACTTTATACAATCATACGGCACTGTTTTAGATCAAAATTTAATAAATTCTGCTACTACACATCTCATGTCAAATACCTACAATAATATATATTAACATTGTCAACAACCTCACTGGTAAAGTGAAAAAAATATTTTCAGCTTGGTTATTTAATATTAAATTATATCAATTATTTAAATATAACTCTTTCCGTTATAATACAGCACCAAGCAGTGCATTTTTGAGGCTCAAAATATTTCTGATACAATTTTGTTGAAGATTAGTTTGTAATTTTTTCTTCAACAAATATTTTTTAACAGAAATATTTATTTCAATGATATTAGTTCGTCAAATTAAATTTTCTAACATGCAGAGAAAAGAGAATTTAAATTAAACTCGAGGAAGAAGAAGAGGAGGATACATTACCACTATGTAATCTAGTTATATACACTCTGATTGGGAAATATTAGAGAATATTGAAGATCCATAATTCAGCGATTTGGATACATTATTTAATTATTGTAGGCAACGTGAAGTTATCGGGCTTGAAAACTTAGATCCGTATCAGTGTTTCAGGAAAACATCATTCACGAGATTTAGATTTAAGAAATAATAAATAATTCACACGATGAAAACCTTTGAAGCATCTCTTTTCGTAATTTTTCAATAGAACAATACAATATCTGAATAAGTCAGTCGTCATTTACTCAAATACTAGTTCTAAGCTATATTATAAACCTTTAATGGTACTTATTAATATTATCAAACTATTAATAACCCATAAGTAATGGCTGAGGTTTTTCTGGAAAGTCCACCCTACGGTGAGTCTAATTGTAGACTACCTTTGACGAGCAATCGTGGCAACCATTGCATGTAAATACTCATTGGGAATACATGCGACCTACACCTAAGAAGGCAAGGGTAGTGTGTTAAAGGAGGAGAATCTCCCTTCGACCTGGACGGCGTAAGTCACAAAAGCCCTGTAAGCAGGGATGGATAAGACAAGGTCCTGGTGACAGACGGGGCCAGGGAACCGCCTCACTACAACTCGCCTTACTACCCATAAGTGATGTCGTTTTTTCGTTGCGCCATCTTTAAAATAGTCTCCTTCAGTCTGTTAGGCAGTAAGGACGTGTTATAGTGTCTCTTGTGTAGCGGCTACCTGCTCGTAGCCTTTAGACAAAAAAAACGGTTTCTTTTTCCCTCTGATGACAATGGGAGAGACGTATCCGTCGGAACAACATCTGTGGAGCTGTATACTTTTTCAATATCATTTGAAAAAGAAAGCGACAGAGGCTACGAAGGATAATTGCAAGATTTGCGGTGATATATTGATGTCAGGAATGTTGCAACGATGGTCTCAAAAATCAACCTGATGGATTTTGTGGGTTTGGAAAACGAGTCTCGAAGTGGACCTGTCCATATGGATGAAGCAGCTGTGAATCGCAAATCGAAGATGGACCTGATGCTGACCATTGAAAAATTATCGGAAAAGGTCGAGGATCCTAAAGAAGTTGGGAAATATTGAAAAATAAAGTGTTTGGATCCTACACGCATTCACGCGCGACCTCATGTTGCGAAATTGACGTGTGAAAAAGTTCATGATCTTTGATGGGTCACACTTTTGCATCCTCCATACTCCGTCGGATCTCGCACCATCTGATTTTTACTTATTTCGTTCTATGGAACATTTTCTGACATCAAAATTTCGACTCCTTAGAAGAAGTGAATACAGTCCTTTAACACTATTTTCAGTCAAAATCCGTTTCCGAGTTTTACAAGAAGGGCATGGATAATTTGAAAGAAAGGTGGTAGAAGGTTATATATAATATGGGGAATTATTTTGTATGAGAAAAGTTAAATAATGTAAAAGAAAAATTGTTTTAAATTTCATTGATAAAAATCGACATTACTTATGGGTTTTTGTTTATATATTTTCTTGAATACAAAGAAAAATATTGATGGATATAGCAATGATAATTAGAAAAATTAAATATATTATTATTATTAATATATTTTTTAGGGTGTTATTGACACTTTTTGTGACACTGAAAACAGCATGTCAAATCTAAAGAGTTTACGCAACCGTTGCGGTCCTATATCTGGCAAAAAACTAACCTAATTAGTTAACCCTGATATCAAAATCATCGAATCCAGACATTTAAAGAAGTATATTCTGATATAACTTTGTTAACATTAAATTAGATGCTGCTGAGTATCTGGAAACAGTAAAGCTTTGGATATATATATATATATTTTAAAGCAGATGTATCCTTAAGAATAAAAGCTTCAACAGCTGCATAAGTACGCAAAGTGGGTTTATAATCTCTAGGAAGGTCGCCAATTGATCTAGATTTTTAAACAAGATGATTAAATTCCGAATCAAATTATAGCTGGAAAGTTTTATTAAATCATCTTTAATTGGGATAGAAAAACCTATTGAGTTTTACTCGTTGCTGGACATCATACATATTTATTAATATTTAAGGGATGCTTTATAACCTTTTTAAACATTTTACTTTTTCAGAGATAACCGACACATATAAACCCTAGTTTTATTCATAGAGAGTTCACCGGAAACAACATTTAACATTTATTGTATTTTTATCAAACCTCAAGTGCTCATTTGATAAAAAAGTTTTTATACCACTGCCCCAGTATTAATACATCTGGAGCCTTGTAAACAGCAAATATGTGTGCCGGAGAAAAAAAATCTTTTGCTTCCGATTGTAGGTCACAGGTCGCAGCGTCTGGACCAAATTTAGACTCACACCCCACCCCCAGTCGACAAATCTTGTTCCACCCTCACCTCACCCCATCCGCGGCCTCGGCGACCTAAACTATCCAGAAAGAATTTATGTTCCGTGAGTTGATCTCAAAACTTCGTGCCCGGAATGAGAACTGCATCTCTTATAAATTAGATACTTAGACGACAAGATATGGTGCCTTACGACAAAACTTATTTTGTTACCTATCGCGAGATTACCAGGGGACGGATTGTGTTCTATGTCGCAAGAGACACGACTTCTGTAATCAATTACTGGCCGTAACATTCGTGGCACGTCGTCTGCTTTTGTATACGTGACGATACATTGTGGCTGTATTTACAAAACCTTGTATACAGCATCCGGGCCAATGCTTTGCGGTACATGTTCTTTAATACTTAAAATCAGTTATTCCGCAAATCATCGGTATACTGAATTTATTTTACTTTTTTTAGAGCGTCTATATATATATATATAGATTTATGAGGACGTCTGAAATTAATGACGTTCATAAAATTTTGTGTCATTGAATTGATGGCGTGGTTTGGGAAGAACATAAATAATGAGCGATCCATTGATTTTTTTATTACGAAATATTTTTTACAAGAATTTTTATGATAAATTGTCATCTAAATTTTTTACTCACTCTCGTTAAATTATTATTATACATAAATGCCCTAATATTTATTTATTTACACATTGAATTTTACTTAAAAATATTATAACCACATTTTTTATATTATAATTGCAACCTCAAATAAGATAAACGAGCCACACCCTTATTATTCATCTTTATTATAAATACTTATTTATTGATATGAAGTATTTATTTTAATTAAATACAAAGAACCGTTCTGAAAAAAATTATTGTGGAAAAAATATCCTATTCATAAATAATTATTAAATATAAAATAAATATATAAATAGTTATTAATACTAATTAATTAAATATTTATGCCATACCTATTTTTACAAGAATTTATTATAATTAAATAAAAATCGATTACATAGCAATAAAAATGTATATTTCAAATTAGACACATACTCTATATATATATTATTTAAGCCATGATCATGAAATTAATATAGGGTCATCCCTCCTATAGCGCCAAGATAGGGACCACACTATAAAAAATCGCTCTTATAGAATACTAGGCATCCATACAAAATTTTAGTTTAGGTTTTTTACAGTTTAGTTTAGTTTAGTTTTAGTTTAGGTTTTTTGTTACATTGAGTACCCCGAGTTTTTGATTTTTCTCTTTTTAATATAAATCCTAAGCATCACGAACACTTTTTTCGTGTTTAAAAAAGTTTAAAGAATATATATTACAAATAATCATCATCCTTTATTGTCTACAATTGCGAAAAAAATAAAAACAACAATATTCGCTGCTATTGCTATACGCGCGTTGTTTTATCTCGCTCGCATTCGGTATGATGTGCCTAGTGCGAATTAAACGTACGAGTGATACGTGCTGCGAAAGCTCAGTCTGCGGCGGGACATCGCCGAAAGCATTGTCATTAACATATTATATTGATTAGTTAAGAAATCCAAATTATGAAGCATATCATAAATAACTATTTTTATTTTTAGAATAATCCATTAACAAAAAAAAGGTTTAGATTTTGACTTGAAATGCTTGGTGTATCTGAAACACCCCTTTCAGACAACATGGTTGTTTTCGAACCGCCGTGACGGATGTGTTATGCTTCAGGGGCATACGGTAGTGTTGATGTTGGGTGTGCTGAATGTGGATTTTTTTTTAAAAAATACAGTTTATTTTAATGAATTTTATTATTATTTATACATTATTTATATTCTTCGTTTTTGCGACATAATTTTTTCAATGGAACTATCGTAAAGTGTGCCTTCCTGAGTTTTATGAGTATTTTTTCTTCATTGATATTACTAGAAAAATGTATGTCGCAAAAACGAAGAATAGAGTTATTGTATAAATATAACTGTATTTTTTTAATATTTTTTTCCACATTCAGCACACCCAACATCAAGTCCACCGTATGCCACTGATAATAATACTCACACAAGTGGCGGATCTATTTGCCGCACTCAGGAACATTTGTGTTTTTTTTTGCATTCTAATGAATAATTTCCGATTTATTTTAATTAAATTATAATAAAACAATCCTATAGTATACTTCAAGTGATAAAATGTCATATATTGTTTCAATTAAATGTGTAGGAGGATATAAGTATGAAATTTCGCGGATCCTTTCATAAAAAGTAATAGCATTTTTTTTTATTTAAGCGCTAAAATCTGTAAAGAGCGAGATTATTAAATTAACGCTTTCTTATTTTAATGCAGTCAAAATTGTTTAGTTATAAACCAAGATCGAGATATTTTTGACTACTTTATTGATTTTAAATTAATTTTAAAATCATGCTTATAACAAATATTATTTTTTGAAAAGAATGAATTATCCATGATCTACGTTTTCTTATGGTAATGCATATAGCCTTCTTCAGAAGTTATTTAATAATACCGTCAAGAAACCTCACTAAAATAAATTATAGAAGTCACTATTTACTATTTCTTTGATAACTAGGTGTTTTATTTTCAATAATCTGATTTTTCAAAATAAAATATCTAAGAACAAATATGATTAAATCACAGTGACACAATTTAAAATGAATTTTAATATTTTTTCAGTCGGAAAACTATCGTGTTCAGGCCACTGATCGCGTGATACTTATCGCATTTTCACCAATCCTAGCTGTATGCGGACGCATGTTTACTTGCGCGACTATCGAATCGCATGTCCCAACGGCCAAAGGCTCTCATTGCATAATTTCATTTTAATGAGGGACTTTCTTCAGGGTCTTTAGCCCTGCCACCCTCCCCATTCCAGCCGAGTGCATGTAATACAAAACAGCAACAAAAGGATGTATGTACATTAAAATACGGGGGTCATTTCGGATTTTGATTTATGGGCCAAAACGGGGCCCCAGGAATTTAATGGTAAAATTGCGTAAACGCCATGCGCAGTTTTACGCCAGAATGACTTCAATTCGTATTTAAAATGTGAAGCAATTTGACTCCAGCGACGATATAATTTCCTTTGAGACAACGCGGGACCGAATTGCGGCGATTCAACGAAACTATGAATAGCCTTTTAATCTGGCCATAATTTAATTAAAATTTAATTAAAAAATATGTACTGATAGTATGGGATATTTGAACAATTTAACTAATATTGACGTGATTATTGGTGACGTGAAACTAACGAAAAATGATAAATATACAAGATTTAATCAAAAATACACTTCATTTTTATAATATCAAAATACGAGTCAGCAATGGTTTAGGTTTCATAGAAAATAGAGACATAATCAGAAAATAGATGAAAAATTCGATTTTTTTTATACATTTGCTCAAATGCATACTTTTTGGTGAGCTAAAGCTCTTTATAGTGTTCTTCAAGTGTTAGTCAATAGTTGTAGTATCTATGGTTATCTTTAGTGACGGAATATTATTTAAAAAAATATTGCCGACCCTAAAAAACATTAGAAATGGAGATGAAACAAATTCAGTAACGCTATATTATGCTTTAAGAGTTTTAACTTGGACATAATGCGATTATAGTATTTAAAAACATTGGTAATACAATGGATAGAGATGCAGTTTAACTAAGAAAGTGTTAAATGTGGGTAAAAAAAAAACGTTTCTGAAATTTTGACATCTACCAAGGTCTGGTAGGCCTAAAGTGACGATATTTACAATACAGGAAATCAATATCCTCCTAAATTGTCAGAAGTTAACCTCATATTAATGATTAATAAAGATAATGAAAAAAAATTGAATCGTGCTGTCACTGGAGATTAAAAATGAACACTTAAAATCCGCAAACGCCAATAGACCCCAAACTCCTACCCCAAGAACAGGATTATACCCTAAGAAGATAATTTTATGCATTTGGTGAGATATAAAAGGCGTGATTCATCATGAACTCTTGGTTTATGGGCAGACAATTACGATAAATATGTATTATGCTTAACTAGATCGTTTGAAAGAAGCTCTGATTTTAAAAAGACCAGCCAATAAACTAAGGAAAATACATCAATTTCGAAAGATCATCTTTTTAGATCCATTGAAAGTCTATTATCAGGCTATAGCAAAGTAAAAATGCAATTGGAACAAAATAAGCTAGAGATATTTGCTCAATAATGAATACGCGTGAGCGAGGAAATTGGAACGCTTCTGCTTGACGCGTATTCACGTGAACGCGCATGAAGTGGTTAATGCATTGATTTTTTGTATACTCTTCAAGAAAATTCAGTAGAGTTTGAATAATTACAGGTTTTACACTTCAAATTGGACGTTTTACAAATCAAATTGGACGTTTTGCAAATCAAATTGGACGTTTTACAAATCAAATTAGACGTTTTACAAATCAAATTGGACGTTTTCAAATCAAATTAGATACCTCATTGTATTTTATAAAAAAGTTGTACATTTATAACACATATACATAATATATATACATTTTAACAAATAAAAAAGATATTCAGATAAATACCATTTTATAAATATTCTTTGCAAATGGCTGTATGGGTGTAATTTCATATTCTATGAAATATCTTATAGCAATTTCAAAGCAGCTTTTATTGTGCTCAACAGACTCATTTATCACGTTTTCTAAATTTTACAGTTTTGATGGATCCGCCAACAAATTCCCTTGCAAAATTCTAATTTTGAAATTTTCTCAATAGGATTCTACTAATATTGGTAATATAGGGTGACAAAAAAAAATGAGTAATCGGACCGTTCAACAATATCACGCACCTTCTTGAGTAATGGTGGATGCTTGCATTATCTAAGATCAACCATACAGCATTTAAATTCATTTCAGCTAGTTTTAAAAATAATCTTTGGAGAAATGCTGTGAAAATATTTGAATTAACGGCAGAGTGAGAAATTATTTCATGCTATATATTTCTATTATAAATAAATAAATATCTTTTATTTATTCAAAAGTGTACATAATATGTACATATATGTATTATGAATGTACAACTTTTATAAAATATTTTGATTTGTAAAACGTCCAATTTGATTTGTAAAACGTCCAATTTGATTTGCAAAAACGTCCAATTTGATTTGTAAAACGTCCAATTTGAAGTGTAAAACCTGTATACGAAGTAAATTTTCCTCTTATTACCTCAAATTTTAGTCGAAAGCAACTCTCTATTTTTTAACGAATTTATAGAAAGAAAACATTTTTAAAAAATAAAAAGCATCAATAAGGTCTGATCTGATATTTGAATCAATAAAACTGTTTATTTAAATAAAAAAGCCTTAAAAATAATCTTTTTGTAACCTCTGCAATTTTATCCACTAATTTTAGAATAATTAAAAATTAACATCTAAAAAACTTTAAGTTTATGTAATACGTTAAATATTAGAGAGTTAATTAAAAGTTAGAAACGGAATCATATATTATAGTATAACATTTAAATTTAATAAATAAATTTATATCAGATTTAAAAGATTTTTAAATTAATAATTAATACCATTACTTGAATTTACATAGAAATATTGACAGTATTTGCTTCTGATATCTGAAAAATATAAACAAAAATTGATTTACATTCTTACATTTATTATCCTATGAATTTTTGATATAAATTAATTCCATTCAGCATTTACCATACAAATTTAATCATGAAAAATGTTAATTCAATATGTAAATAATAATTTAAACCGTATATATTTTTAAAATTCATCGAAAGCAGTGTATTTTTCCTGAAAATTTTGTTATAATGTTTTAATATTACATAATTTGAATAATTAAACATTTTATCTGTGATATTAAAAAAAATAGCATATAAATAAAAACATAATATGATTTGAGAGCAAATAATGTATTTTCTCACGTGATATATACTTTTTAATTCCAACATATCCCTTATTAATTATAAATTAGGCTAATTATTCTAATCACGAACATTTTTACGTCGTGCTTTTATGAAAAAAAAATATTTTATAATATGAAACGTGTGTAGAAATAAGGCAGGAACAAGGGAACAAAGAAAATTTATGAAAAAGAAAACCAATTAATATGACGTATTTAATGATGCGAAAAAATTGGCATTGTACCATGGGGTACAATGGAGTGGGGACACGGTTGCCATTTCACAATGGTATACAATTTTCTATGAACCGACATTTTTCCCCATGTCATATCTGTCCTTATTGTTATCAGTTGACCCTTTGAATAAAAAAAGCCCAAAAAAAAAATGACCTGAACATTAACACTTCTGAAACGAATAAAAAAATCAATTTTCTACAAAAATAATGCAAGCTCTGTATAACAGAGATCGTAAACATTTTATAGGAATATCGTGAAATCAAAGAGTTATTCGCATTCTGCAGAGCGCGGTCCATGTCCATTTATTTTCAACCAAATCACGATTGGTAGAAAATAAATAAAAATAAAATTAAATCGAGGGAAACGTTTAGGCAATAAAAGCGCCTGAAGGATCCGATATGGCGTAAAAAATAATACAAGTGGAGAACAGGGGTCGTAAATGGGTCTTCCCGATGACCCACCCCCATCGGTGGATCGTCGTAAATTTCTGTATAAGAATGATGATGTTTTGAATGAATTGGGCACTAAAACGATAATAAAATGCTAAACACGCCGGAGGAGTGAAGGGTGTCAGTTTTTATTGTTGCTGACGGAGGACACGTCCAAAGAAATTAGACAGGAAAAGGGACGCTCCGGAAATACGCGATCATCGGGAAATTTCCTACTTTTTTTTAATGTCCGGCTCCAATTTATTTTTTATAACATTTATTATCCTGAAAAAATGTGAAATTCAATTTCCGGAAATAATTAAAAAGACCTGGTATCAATAATTAAATTGACATTGTATCAAGAAAATGAAAATGTAAAACGTTTGGATATATTTGGATCTGTTTTTGAACCACTGTGCCAATTACATACATAATTGCATTCAAATGCAATTGCATACTAATTTATCAGTCGGTTTATTTAGAGATTATGCGCGATTACACATTAAATTTTACTGCTTCACAGATAATTAACATACACAAATAAATATTGAATATAGAAATCTATTGTTTATTTGAATATATTAATTTTCACGCTCGATAATATGTTACTTTTTTTTTATCAGGACTGAAACTATGCAAATGCAACAGTTTTCAATTTATGGAGATGTAAGTTTTAACTTCAGTTATATATATTGATTAAATGTATTTAAAAAAATCACCCCTAAATCATAAAAACCCTTAAAAATTTAAAAAATAGTTTAAGAAGCTTGCATCCAATGATGACTAGTCTTATAAATAACGTTTTTTTAGTTTTTAGTTAGTGTTAGGTATCTCTTATAATTTTTAAATATTTTGGTTATCGATTTATTCCCGGCTTCTTTTTATTATTACTCAAAGCTGAACAAAAAACTGTTTTTTTTTAATTGAGTCAATACCCTGATTTATTTTATATTCTCCGTATTTACTAGACCTAGATCTTTCAGATTATAATATTGATAAAAACACTTATTCAGAAGTAAAAAAACAACAAACTGGGGTTTAAAAAAAATATTTAAATAATGTTAAACTATATATTTTTCATTTAAATAAATAAATCAAAATACAGAATGATTTTTTTTGTTTGATATATACTAAAAGTTAATTTTCTAAATGCCATTTTTTCACATGGTATTAAATTATTCAATAACCCATGTCAAAAACCTAATATTTTTACATCACCATATAACACGTTTTGCTAAAATCATTTACTAACCCAACTTAATAGAGTAATACGTATTACCATAATAATTATTAGTGACTCCTATAGGCGTTAGACATATATTAATGGGTTCTATGCTCAAGAATAAGGTGAAAATGCTCTCTTAGTGACGTTTGATTATTTTATTTGCAATGAGTTTAAGACTATTCATCTAAAATATAAAATTATGCTTTTGATGAATATAAAATTGAAAAACTAAGATTATTTAAAGAACAAACTTAAGACAACTAACTCTTGATTATTACAGGAAGAAAAAGGTATGGATGGATAGAAAAATCTTTCAATGTTGGTTTAAAACTAAATGGATTCAAAAAGTGAGAGATTTTTCAACCCCTCGATTGAGTGATTATTTCTTTATTAACCGAAATCATCGTACTGCCCTTCCCGTACCTCTTAGTAACAAAGATGATGACTTTATTAATCTCGATACAAGAAATAATTGATAATAATTAATTCAAATAAAATCGGTAAACTCGTTTGATCGTAAATAAATATTATAGCTGATGTAGAAACTTTTTTGTGGTTCTAACGAGCGTGAAACATCTGAAATATCTGAAATATGTAAGCAATAATAAAAATATATAGTGGTTGGAATACAATTAATGTATTCTGGATTTGTAAAATATAAGCAATGCCAATATTATCTCTTATCTTAACGAAGAAAGAAATATCATAGGATTGCATATCAGATTTTTTTTACACTATTGACTTTTTATTGGAGTACATGGACTAATGGAGATTAAAATATAGAGATTTGATAGTCCTTGAAATTATAAAATCTTTAAAAGATTATTTAAAGCAAAAAAAATGTTAAACTTTTTTATCTTATTTTTAGAGGGTGAATTTTTAGAAAAAAAAAATTTAGGCAAGCTCGCCATCTAAATAAATTATTATTAAAATGGAAAAATATTCAAATCATTTAAATTCGGCATAGATATTTTTTTATAATATCGTGAATAAAATAAAATAACGTGATGTTTTAAAATATAGAAATAAACAAGATTATTATCCATATTAAAGTATGTTTATTGTATTTTAAAGATTTCGCTGAAATTGCGCTTTCAATATGAAAGTTTTCTCATATATTCTCCAGTATTAAAACTTTTAGAGCTCTGTAAACATCTAACAAATTCGCGTCATAGATGAAAAATACCTTAAATAATTTGTTTTACTTTAATAACTGCCAATATTTATTCTCAGACTTAATTAAATTCAACGGCATATTCCACATTTATTATTTTCAACTCTAGAGAGATATTTTTATGTGAATTTATTCAACACATCGAGAGAAGTGACTATTTCTCTGATTAATTGGGATAGTTTCATCAGCATAGATTTTTTTATATATAAAATTTAAGCTTTCGTTTATAATTGATACGATAATGTTGATGCAATTTATTATTTTAAATCCACCTGTTATCCAGATCAGAAAAATAATTAATGATGATGTGCTGAAACGCAATAAATATTTTTAATATAATTTGGTTAATGATCCCAGACGGGGTTTTTCTACGCAAAAAATGTATCCCATTAAAAGTTTTCTTCTGTTTTCCAATTAATAAAAATGAAATATCTAATTAAATCACTCACAGCAGAGCACATCCCGAGCTGTTGGCAAAAAGTTAATTGGTCGAAACTATCCAGACAATCAAACATAGCTCTAATTTGATTCTGTCTTGTAATTCCAGACATATAATTGCCGTTATTTAATCAACTATTTATTAATACATACTAAATTATAAGTTATTTCAGCGACGAACGTTTCACATTTGATATAAAAAAATATATTTTCAAAGTTTTTAATAAGCTTGACATTCCTGTCATGATCGTTCAATCATCTAATTAGAGATAATGATCCGATATTTTTTCCGTAGAATTTTAATTAATATTAAATTACGATATCAGAGCGTGATGCTCGTTGTCTCACCTCTCGAGAGTCGAGTTGTTGAGGCAATTGGGTTAATTTTCAATTTGACGACAATGGATAAAGTTTTATTAGTGCCATCAATGCAAACATTGAGAACTTCTTAATTTCTGACAAATTTTATTACACGCCATAATGAATTTGGACTGTTGCCAAACAGCCCCGATGATGGCTGTAATCAAATCTTAAATTGTGGTAATTAATTGCCATGTTGAATTGAAATTAATATTCGTCTTAATAATGATGAAATATTATTTTGTGTAAACGTTGTTGAATTAATTATTTTTATTTATTTTCAGATATACCTGGAAAACGATATCATCTTCGAACGGATTATTATAGAGGTAAATATTGTTTAATTAATTAAAAATATGTGTCTTATATAATATAGAGGTTCTTAAAAATATTAGTAAATATGAATCTATACCAGGAGTGAGCAACCTTTTTTTAGAACGGTTCAGCTATAATTTTAAAAATGCTGTGCGGGCGCTGCATGTAAGAAACTTATGATAATGCAAACACTGAGTGATGAACTCAAATTATCTCTTTATTAACAAAATAATTAAAGTATGTAAAAATACAGAAAACACTCATTAATATGTGGTTAAACATTACTTAACTGATCCATCACGGCGGCTCGAAACCAAACGCGTCGTCCGAAGGGTTCTATTTTCCATTATAAATAATAAAATCTAAGCATTTTAAACTCAAGATATTGATAAAATCTTGATCAATATTTGTATAAAAAATATAAAAAAAATGTTTTGTGTGTTACAACGGAACCATGTTGTTGGATACCGTGTTATATGAGGGTTTCCTATATATAAAAATATTAGCTGAGATTTTTTCAATAGCATTTGAATTCTATGCAACTGCAAAAGATCTGTTATTTTCGTTTGTTAGCTTTTGGCTAATTAAAATAAATACTGTGCACTTAATTACTGACAAGTACTGTACACCTGTCCCTCGATTAACGCGGTAGATACGTTCCACGAAAAACCGCGTTAACGAAAACCGCGTTAAAAAAGACATGGAGTTCATACAAAAAATGGGGATACGTTCTAGGATGTAAAGCCGTGAAATGTATGGAGCTCAAAAGATGTGAGGATACGTTCCAAAAGCGTAAAAATGATCTATAATCTACGAAAAAAAGCAAAAAAATATGAAGTTGAGTAGAAATGTTCACATATACCTACAACATAATTTTTTATTAACAAACAAGTAGGAGGAATTATGATGTTTCGTAATAGAAAGTTCACACACATCATAAAACATTTTATTTTATTCGGAATTAGCTGCTGTCTTCTAATGCAGCTATTTTTTTTCTTCTTTATTATTGGTTCAAGTCACTATCATTATCAGTAGAAATATTTAACATTTCACAGTTCGCATAAAGAAGAACGGCTCCCGGATAACTGGTGTTAGAAAATCGGTAACTAACGTCTGTTTTTTTAGTTTTGAGTCATTTCTTTAGGAGATTTCTTCGTATGGAAAATAAATATTTTTTTTATTTCTCGTTGAATTTTTAAAGCTCGTTCCAACATTAGAGGTCCGATGTTTATCACCATATTTTCAATTTGCCGTGAATTGAATTGCTTGTATTATATTTGTAGAAGTAAATAGAATTAGGTTCTTCTGATTCAGACTTACTTATAGATATGCCTTACCGTTCGGCATTTTTCGACGCGCGAAGAAAAAAAAAACTGTTTTGTAAAACCGCGTTAAATTGAAACCGCGTTAGATTAAAACCGCGTTAAAAAAAACCGCGTTAATAGAGGGACAGGTGTACATTTAAGGCATATTTGACCCCCAAATTTTCGTAGCACGTATCACTAGTATAAGTTTCACTAGCACTTGGTACATCGTTACAGATGTGAGCGAGAAAAACCATCGGGCCTGTGGCTACAGAAACGTATATTGTCGTATTTATATTTTTCGCAGGATTCATATTAAAAGAATTATTCGAGAAAAATCAAAAACTAGGAGTCCCAAAAAACCCCATCGGTACTGCTAGGTTAATTGCCATTAATTGGTATATATTTGCAGATGTAGACAACAAGCTTTCAGTCAAAATGTAAAATCTTTGAAGGGCCGCACGAGAAAATATGGCGGGTCGTGAGTTGCTCACCCCTGATCTATACTATAATTTATATTGTTTTTATTTTATTTAGAAACAAATATGGAATTTATTTGTTTATCGTTTTTTGGTATTGATATATGACTTAAAACAAGATCTTTTCTTTTCATTTGTATTGGTTTTACATGAGTTTTTCTAAATTATCCAAATTAGAACACTGGGCTAAAGAAAAAAAAATAAGACAAACAGTTTATAATAACAATTAACGAATATAACGAATCTAGAACAAAAATAAATTATAATTAATATGATTATAGTTTAAAAGTTACTTTAAACGTTGACTAAACTTATTTGTCAGATGTAAACTCAAGTTTAAACTTGAAAAATCACTATACCAAAACCTTGTCAGCTATCGATTATTGCAATCTCGTTTATAATTTTTCGATGGATATTGGAGTGGTGATAAAAAAACAAAATGTTCCAATATTGGAACACTTGTCATGTCATATATATATCAATGAAATAAAAGTAAAATAATTTTACATGAAATAACAATATATATAACACATTAAATGTGGAGCCGAACAGTTGTCGCACTCACAATAATCAACGATTTTTTATTTAAAATTTAATAAAAAGTATCACAAAAATCGGAAAAACCTAAATTATATTTAAATATCATTTATTCTACATTTTGTTAAATCTTGAAATTAATTCGGTGAATATTATATGATATATAATTCTTTGATAAAACAATATATATTATATTTTAATAATTTCCAGCTTAATAAGAGTTTCCAAAAGATCCTTAAATTTGGGATTAAAAACAGGGTTTGGTTAGGTTAAAAAATATACCGTTTACTCATAATCAGATGTTTTCTATTTTATACTGAATACAGTAAAGTATCCAAATTTAATATTCTTATTCATAATTATGTTTACTTTTTTTTTAATTATCTTAGATGCGATTTACTACTGAATTTGGTTCTTCTTTTACTAGTATTTTATTTAAACCATCCGCCACGGCGGCTCGAAAACAAACTTGGGATCTCTTAGAGACCTTAAGTATTTTAAATCAAGATTTTTTAAAAAAATTATTATTCTTCAAATAAAAATAGTTATATGTTTAATATTATGATTTTTTTAAACTAATCTGACGCGTAATACCGTAGTGACGAATAATATGATAATCGCCCTCGGCATATAATACCAGATGCGAGCGGGAAAAAACATCGCTCCCGTGGCAACGGAAGCGAATATTGTTTTAATTTTTTTTTTCGCAAATGCAGACAATTAATAAACTATAATGTTTATTCTTTAGCCCTTTTTAGACAAATATAGAATTTATATCGAGGAGTTATTCGATAAAAATGAAAAAAACTACTTTAGCAGATATTAAATAATAAAAGCCTAGGTTTTTCGTAGATTTTAGAAAAGATCCAATAACAAAAATGAATATAATAATTAGATTGTTGTGCTCTGCGACATCGGGTCGAAGCAATCGCCTATGACGTCACATATTATTATCGAAAAAACAGTGCACTTTCATACTCTCGATTTATATGTAACATTAAGGCGGCTATACATCTCTGTCATTTTTTGTCCCTGCAGTATTTTGACATAGCTTCCCCTGTCATATTTGAAGTAGTGATCCTCTTATATGCCATTTTTTCACACAGACACACGGGCCATTTATCATGACCTCGGAAATGATAACGATCGACGTATATTACGTTTTTTTTTCGGCCCCAGCAACACGTGTGCCCTGGGCCGGGGCTTATCAAAAATAAAAAAAGGGCGGACATTAAGCCGGACGTCCACAGTCACGTGCCCACAAATAATAGACGACTCCCCTCACAAAACTAATTTCCACAAATATAAGTTCATGGGTTATATTTATGGAGGCGACGCATGGGGAGATGGAAATAGAACGGCACAGATAGAAGACGCAGCCGCCGATCATTGACGCGGAAACGGCCATATGGCCCTCGTGGAGTTTATTGGTGGGACAGTCCTGATTAATCGGATTCCGCGGGATTCTTGTCATAATTCATAACGTTAAATCAAGAGGCGTAATTCGTAATATCTTATATAAAATAAATATTTATAATTAAATACAGATTGCGCATAAATTCGAATAGAATTATTTAGAACGCGATATTTAATTTGTATAATTATTAATCGTATTTAATTATCGTGCAAGTGTACATATTCTCATGATATAGTATGCAAAATTGACTTTATACTTAATTCGGTGGCTTCCGTTGTTATCTTCTCCGTTTAGTTTCTAAATAATTAAATTTCACGTTTAAGACGCATGGAAATATTTATGAGATTGGATTCACTTAATTACAATGTCGTTTCCGTTTAATTGTAGAAAATAGAACCACTATCGAAAATGTAATTTTCAGACCTCCCTTTCGAATTGTACTCGTTAAGAAAGGGGCGAAATCAACTGTCTGAATATTAATTATAATATATACTAATTGTTTATCTAATTGTACCAATTAAATGTATAAAATATATTCGTTAATTAATTAAAATTATTGTATTTTTTTAATCAATATTAACTATTTGTCAAACCTAAAAAAATAATTCATTTAATTTATTTAAAATAAGGATATTCTTTTTATTTTATATTATTGCATAACTAAGCTCGTATAAAAATTGTCAAAAAATCCACTGGTACATGCTGAGACGTGTCTTAAGGCTAATGATCGATACTATTCGATTCTGATTCGATACTAAGACATTTTTTTTATATGATAAGCTCAAAGCTACTCTCCGAAGATTCTTTCCAAAGAGCTCTTTCCAAAAAGCTGTTAATAGCTTGATCTGATCAAGTCAGTTTGTTCGTCAATTTCGTATTTTCTCGTTTTTTTTGCTTGGTTGTTAATATATTAAATAAAATTTAACGAATTCCGCAATTAATTAATAATAATTGCATTCGAACATTTAATAATAGAAAAAAAAAACTAAAGATGTTAAGCTTTTTGTTTGGGTTTCGGACTCCAAGTTTTGATTTTTCTCAAATAACTCTTTTAATATAAATCCTAAATGTCACAAACTTTTTTGTATTTGTCTAAAAACGTCTAAAAAATAAATATTATGAATAATCATTGACCATTATTGTCCACAAATGCGAAAAAAAATAAAAACAACGATATTCGCTGCTGCTGCACGGGTGCGATGCTTTCTCTCGCTCGCATCCGTTACGATGTGCTACCATTTTTATTTTAAGAATAATCCTTTTTTTTTTAAAAAGTCAAGATAGTGAGAAAGTTTTCATCAATATCTTGAAATACTTGGGGTCTATTTTCTATTATAAATAAAATGTCTTTCGGACAAGGCGATTGTATTTGAGCCGCCGTGAGGGATCGATTAAATAGGGTTTATGATAACATGGATTTATTTTTTTACGAGAATATTGCATCGTTTAATAAATAATCGCAAAAAATTGCATTTGAATATTTAATAAAAGAATAAATTACATTCACTTTTGATTTTCTCCGAATGACTATTTTAATATAAATGCTACATGTCAAAAACTTTTATGTTTTTGTCTAAAAAAGTCTAAATAATACATATTATATATAATCGTTGACCTTAATTGTCCGCAGATGCGAAAAAAAATATAAACAGCAATATTCGGTGTTGTTGCACGTGTGAGATGTTTTTTTTTCGCTCGCATCCGGTACGCCGGGACGTCGTGTGTGTATTTACGCCTCATATTAAATAGTAAAAATATCGACCAAAGTATTATATAAGGCATATCATGAATAACTATTTTTATTTGTAGAATAATACATGATGACTAAATAGTCTAGCATCTTGACTTAAAATTCTTGGGGTCTATTTTATATTATAATAGTCCCCCTTCGGACAACGCGGTTGTATTCGAGTCGCCGTGAAGGATCGATTTAACAGGGAACATGCATGGAAATCTATATGAAAACATAAATTTCTATGTAGATTACCTATTTTTACATTTTTTTTATATATATATTTATATTTTTACGGGAATATTGTTATTGTCGTTTAATCATGTCTAGGGCGCAATTGTCGCTATTCACAATGACCAGGGCTGAATCTTAGGCAATAATTCATTGCCGTATCTTTTCTAAACGCTTTCTAACCTATGTCTGGAGATTCATAAAATTATGAAACTTTTAATCAACGACAGATAGGAAATAAATATTTTTTCAGACATACGGCAAATACGGAATTAGGCTAAGACTCGTCGTAACACATAATTTCTTGAAGGATTAATCATGACTTATTATTAGTATTAGAATTCGATTCTATATTTAAGCCTGAATAGAAGCTTTTATTTAAAAGCTAATAAATTTATATTATCCGTGCATATTGATACAAATGTTATAATTAAAAATCGTATAAATTAGTGAATTTGTTTAAAATCCAATACCCTTATCAGTGCGCCGATTAAAATTATACACAAAGCGATTTACTATCGACTTAAAATTGACAATACTTCCCGCACAAAACAAATAGAAATTATTAATGGCCATTACCCCGTTTGTGTACAAGGGGTCAGTGATAATATCGCCGGAAGCATACACACAAAGGTTCCGGTCGCTCCCGTATAATTAATTGAAACGAATCTACAAATTTAGTTCGGTTTAGTTTGAACGCACATGTTCCACTATTAATTCGCGCTTAACCAAATCCCGATAGTTAATAAACCGTAATTTGTATTGGATGGAGAGAGAGAGTGAGGGCGGTAGCGGTGCAGAGTAGTGGATTGCGTGTGGTAAACAACGGACTCTGCCATTGTTCCACCTTAATGACGATAATTTCATAATTATATGGATTTACATAATAGACAGCGGGGATATTGTATTTGTGTAAGCGTAACATAATGCAGTGTGCCGGCCAATATAAATAATAAGGGATGAGGATAGCGATTCGTAGGAACCTAGCTGTGATTACGTATTTATGGAATATGTGATGCCGTCGGATAAGTCAGTCCGAAGAAATATATTTAAGGAGCCAGTCTATTCTCTGTACAAGGTATCGAATATCATAACGATATTTTAATCTAACTTAAAAAAATAATAAACTGATTTAATCGCAAATTTCATGAGAAGTATTGATTTAAATATTTCTGGGATACTATTAGGTTGAGTCATAAATAACTTCCGATTCAAACGAGGCAGGAGAAAGACTCAATACGTCATAATCTACAGTTTATCGCCACCCGGAAAATTTAGGAAAAGTCAGCAAGTTAGGCATATGGGGAAATAATGTTTATTGCCAAAAGTCTCCTCTTAAGTCGAGTGTTGTCGCGTGCCGGTATTAGACGTGGTGGCGATGGCGGTTGGACAATCATGGTTTCGTAGATTCTATGGAGCTACGAGGAGCCAGGTCGCTATCCAGGCCAATTCTGTGACGTGTGTGATACAGGAGGTGCCCGTAGCACCCGATCAGACCGTGAATTTAATACGAATTGGCCCTAACCTCGTATGATTGTTATTGTTACAATCCACGCGTTGACAGCCTGATTCCTGGCTTTGGCTGGCGACTCCGCTCCGTGGTCTGAAGAGCCTAGATAACCTGGAGAACGTCTGTCTACGGTCATGACATCATGACTGAGATGGAGGTGTCCTCCAGGTGGCAAAGACCCGCGCCCAGGGTTATAAGGCCACTGTTTAGTTTAGTTTAGTTTAGTTAAAGCATAAAATCGTACCTTTTTTGGACAGGACAATAACAGGCGATAAAAAATAGATCACCTATAAAAATATTGTCAGCAAAAGACAATTGTTAGAGAAGGATCAACCACCCCTACCGGACCCTAAAGCCAATATTCATGACAAGAAAATTTTATTGTATGTATGGTGGGATCGTCGAGGAACAATCGACCATGAGCTGATAAAGCGCAACAAAACGATTCTCGAGCTCAACTGGTCTATTTTTCCACATCCATCCTACCCTCCAGGTCCTGCTTCTACGGATTTTTTTAAATAGAAAAGCTATTGAATTTGAATTGAAATACTGTCTTTAAGTCCAAACATACCAAATTTTATTAGGAGGGGATCGATAAGCTAATCGTTCGATAAGAAAAACAAAAGTATGATAAAAAAAATATTTATGACTCAACCTCATATATTCGCCATAGTTTCACAATGCTTTTCACATTTTTGGTACACACTGTGCTCGAATTATTGTTAATAAAGCTGAGAAGAAGGTTTGAAAACCATTTAGGTGATTTTTTTTGCAGTGACTTTGGTTTTATGATCTTTATACAAGTATTTTTTTATAATTTTAGCAATATCCTTTGATTCGTTAGTTAGTGTTATATGCAAACATGTCCTAGAAGTACTATTTTTTTAATCCATCCATCTCAGCGGCTCGAAAACTACCGCGTGGTCCGAAGGGTGACTCTCAGAGACCCCAAGCATTTCAAGTCAAGATATTGATGAATTATTTATACATATCTTGAAACGTTTTTTTAATTTACTGTAACATTGGAGCCTCTCTCTTCGATATGGATTCGATGTCGATATAATGGTGGACGCAATAAGACACAAGCTCTTCGAGACTTCAGTTTCTATATTGACCAAGGATTAAAGAATTACTTCCTAACAATTAAAACATCAAGAAGGATATTATGAACGCTGCTTTCTGTTCGGAACGGCTATTGCCTTTTTACATGGCAAAAGATATTCAGCTGACTCTAAAACTCTGGGGCATCTATATATAAACTAAGGCAGGGATTATTATGACACCTGTCAATTAAGTCACTACTAAATACATATACGTAGTATATCAAACCCTTTGAGAGACCGGTTCCTTCTAGAATCATATTTGCAGCAATATTTCCATAAAAGCGAATATAATGTCTCAAACGCTCTCATCGGATTAGCTCACCGACGAATTGATATACATATATCAGAGACCTAGTAAACCGATTTTCCAAGCCTTCCTCCGACGTTATAGAATTATTCTAAGATTAAAAATAGTCATTTATGATATGCTTCAGGATTTTTTAACTAATCAATACGACGCGTAAATGAAGTAAACACTCGGCAATGTATCGCCGCAAACTGAGCTCTAGACGCACTCGGTACATTGTCCCGGATGCGAGCGAGAAAGAACATCGCGACCTTGGCAACATAAGCGAATATTGTTATTTTATTATTTTATTTCGCAATTTCAATGATTATTCATAATATTTATTCTTTAGACTTTTTTAGACAACTTTTTATTTTATTTAAATGTCTTCATTTGACAAAGATTATATGTAGTTAGTATAATCTTGTCTAATAACTGAAAAACAAATCCTATACCACTTGAGGAATTTTCGGGAGCAGTTCATCAAACTGAACATCATATTAAATAAATAAATACATTGAAATAAATAAATAAATACATTTAAATAAATAAATAAATATCACCCTTATTATCTGTGCCCCTATTCACATTATAGTCTAATAAGACTAATCAACATCACCATCTTCCTATTTTAGTTCATTTATTCGACGACGTTAACCCCGCGTAAATAGATGTGCCTTTTCAGAGTCCGAATCTTCGTCTGAAAAAATACACAAATAACAGTCCAAATTATCCAGATCTTTTATGACTCCCTCATCTTTGCTCTCAATAAAAACGTTATTTATTTCTTATTCGGCTCGTTTATGCGACATTTTGATGGGTTTTATATTTTTTAAATAATAAAAAATATCACAACATCAATTTGGACCACATTATGAGACTTATTTATCCCATATTTTGTGTGACTCGAACAGTGCAATATAAAAATATCTTTATAATTGCATGTTTATTTAGCTGTAAAACGATATTTTATTTATTACTAAAAATCAATACAATCTATAATTAGATAGAACTCTTTCAAGCTTACTAGTTTTAAAAAAAAATATCCTAAATATTAGAGGATTATATAATTTCTTAACATTTTAAATCGTATTTATATTTGAATAAATAAAAATTGTAATGACTCGTGTTTAAATGTATGTGTCTCTTATTTTTCAGGACAGTTGGTAATGTAAACTAGTACCCTAATAAATTTGTAGGTCTATAATTGTTAACTGAATAAAATATTTAAATTAGTTTCTTAGTCGAAAATGTTGAAAAAAAAGCTTTATCGTGGAAAATAAAAACTGTTGCGTGTTTAAAATGTTTTTACTCCAGTGTAATGAACTAAATGGTAATTTTACAGTTGTAATGATTTAAATAGATCGATGTCTATCTAGAATATCTTAAAAATTTTCCGACTAATAAATCAAATACAGCACAAATGAGATATAAAATAAACATAGTTAACTTTTGCATGATGCCATTCGTCAAATATGGACATAAGCTATTTTATTATGCAATGAATATTGCATTTTCCGCCGTTGAGCGAAATAATAAATAGTGATTTGAAAGGCAAGACAAGAATGTTGACCGAAAGTGGTTCATAAATTATATTCAGACTTAAACTCCGCAGTAAATATGTAGATTTTATTACACAAAATTAAATTTCATAAAAAAAAGCCGGGCCGCACAATTTCCATTCGGCATTTCTTTATGGCCCTTAAGTTAACCATTCATCTTGAAGCAGGCGCGAAACAAAATTAATATGACTGAATATGTTTACACTAACTCCGTGCATTCATCAAATTTTCAGTAACATTCATCACTATGCTAATGTTTACAAACAAGTCATTTGAATAACATAATACAATATTGTTTGGATTAGATATGAACCACTCGCGCATACACTCGCACACATATTGTTTCAGACGTGCATGAATTAAATCACTGAAACAACTCGGGTATTGAGATTTAAACGAATCGCATAAATTAGAATCGCCTCTGATGCCCTCCGCGTGATTTGTTACTTGAGAGTCGCAGTAGGCGATAAATCAAAAATATGGTCCTATACCCAATTATGGTACGTTTGAGTTATATACCATTACCCAATATTAAATAAACGGTCTATTTATTGAACGTATTAAATATGATGAATAGTGTTTACGCCTGTGGCCCATACATTGAGCGTATAAACAAATAATAATATACCCCTAGAATTTATCGGTGAATTTTCTGCAAAAAAATCATGACAAACATATTCTAAATACTCGAGACAAAACAGTTTATGTCTCAGTATAGCAAATTCTTACAAAGATCTTTTAGTTTTAACCTGTATGAATTCTCAATGCTTAAACAATGCAGTTATTTGGTTCTATTGTACTTGAATCATTACTTTTGTAACTTTTTTAATACTCTGTTCAATTACTTATTGGAGGTTTTTATCAATGGTGATTTTATCTGAAGTTTATACTTTATGCCTGAATCTATCTAACATTTTTTGAGCGTACTTTCTAAATTAAAAATATTTTAGAATAATGATAAATACGAATCAGTTCATATTTTTTTTTTGGTAGGTTAAAGAACACGGATTAGCATTAAAACCTGTTTTTTTAAATAAAACAATAGACGATCTGCTCGTTTCTAGAAGCATTTGGAGCAGCTTCTTATCTTGCCCTTAAATACAAATTATTTGATATTGTATTTCTAATTTTGAAGAAGAAATGACCGAAGTGCTAAAAAGAGTTGACTGCGAAAGTAAAAAACTAGGGCTTGAGATCAATCTTAAGAAAACCAAGCTGATGATAATCGACAGAAGTTATCAGCTATACAGATCTGTTAATCTTTCAGATCTATAAAGAATTTCTAAAGCTCTCAATTTTATTTACGGCGTAGAAACCTGGCCAATACATGGGGTAGAAAATTGAGGCCTTTGAAATTTGGTGCCGCTGACGCCTCCTGAGAATACCATGGAGACCGCTAAACGTACAAACGAGTCTGTCCTAAAAGAAATGGGGAACGAAAAAGACGACCGAATTTCAAGCACATGGCTCAAAAGGATTCTTCGATACTTTGGGCAACTCGCTAAAAGAAACGAAACCCTGGAAAAGCTCATCGTGCTTGAAAACATACAAGGACACAAGGGAGAGGGCAGATTGAAAACCACCAGGAACTCGTAGTAGCTGCGATGTGAGATGAGGAGTGGAGATAATCCTGGAGAGTCAAAATCAAGAAGATTCAGAATAAGAATGGTCACGATCCTCAGACATGAGGTTGTCGACTAAAAAAGAAGATTTCTAGTAGCATCTATAATTTCTACTTTATTTCTAAGTATTTGTGGAAATAGTCTGAAAGAGGTAATCAACAATTTTTTTAGATATTACTATGAATTATAATGTAAATTTTTAACAAAAAAAGTCAATGCCCCCGCTAAAGAGCTTTCTGATTCAATGTAAATATTTGGAAAAATTACTTGAAACATTCAAAAAATTTGTAGCATTTCCTTGATTGTTGCAATTCTGGATCTCTCAAATTCCAGATCCTGTTTTACTTCTTTTGACATTTCTTACTATGTTAGTTTAAAGGTTCAGAGGGGGATACTTCGGTTCACAAATGATCTATCTGAACTATTCAATATTTAACCGCTTTTTATGAAGAATTTGAAGGACGGTTGTGTTCTTGACGTGTTTAATCCATAAGAAAAAAACTTTTAGAAGGCTTCTGGACACCGTCAAAACCCGTAATATTTAGTACTTTGGACACATTTATGGATCAAAGTATTGCCTTCTGCAAACCATCATAAATAATTTCTCTATTGCTAAACGAGTATCTGGTTCAACCAGAGATATCAACGCGTCATCATTGAACTTGGTAGGTATTCTTTGAATTTCCAATACCTGATTCAAACTTTAAAAACTAAAATTGGCAACTACTGCTGGTAGGACCTGAAGATAAACTTCGTTAATGAATTTAGTCGCCTTGCTGGCCTTCAACCCCATTTCGTAAAAAAGTACCATACAATGTCCGTTGGGTCCTTTGTCGGTTTCGGGGATGGATAGTTTACACTTAAACAATAGTTCTACAAATCGAAACTTACATGGATGCTTACTTCGTCGTATTTGGACACGAACTGAACTCAAATAAAGATATATTAAATATGCGATTCCTTTCTATTCCCTTAATATATAGAGTTAAACCTCCTATAACGCTGAGATAAAAACCACGCGAAAAGACCAGTCCTATAGAAGTCTAGGCTAGCGTTATGTCATTTTTTTAATTCTCTGAATTGAACAAAATCAATATAATTAACGACCTTATTATATGTTAGTTTGTTCATGTGTACGTGATACATATTGTTATAGCGCGACAATGTTTTACATATATAAGGGGTAGTAATGTCGTTTTTTCAATGAAATTCAAAACAATTTTTCTTATACTTTATTTAACTTTTCTTATCAAAATAATTCCCCATATTAACTATAACCCTCTGTCACCTTTCTTTCAAATTCATCCATGCCCTTCTTGTAAAACTCTACGGGTTTTGACTGAAAATAGTCTGAAATGGCTGTATTCACCTCTTCTATGAAATTGAAATTTTGATGTCAGAAAATGTTGCATAGAACGAAATAAGAAAGAGTATGCACCTTCGCAGATGTTGTTCTGACGGACACGTCTCTCCCATTGTCGTCAGAGGGATAAAGAAACCGGTTTTTTGTCTAAATGCCACGATCAGGTAGCCGCTACACAAAAGAAACTTATAACATGTTCTTACTACCTAACAGACTGAAGGAGACTATTTTAAAGATGCCGTATCGAAAAAACGACATCACTTATGGGTATAGTGGTTATTTCGCTAGAGATCTTGCCGTAATACCATCTTCCTTGAGCCTCATCTGTACCGTTTTTCGACCTCCGATGTACTCTGTCCTTATATCCTCTGCAATTTTAAATACGTTAGTTGAGCAGAACCATTTTAAAAGACGATTTTCTGGAGCGGTTGTCTTCCGTTTTGGTCCTGTTCCTTTTTACGCTCTACATACCAGTCTTTTGAAATTTGTTTAGTCACTGCAGATTGGCTAAACCCCACCAATGCTGCAATTGACCTCACCAAATGCTGCAATGCGTTAAAGAAGGGTTGGCTTTATATATTTTTCTTACTCGATATTAAGTTGTTAAATATTTTGTTTTATTTATTTTTAAAAATATCATATTAAATCTACGTTGAGAATATCCTAAATTAATGGCATGAGCTTAAACCGCCATCATTTTATAAAAACGATTCGTTTCCGCAGCTCCCCCTTTCGCTATTACAGAGTCGACCAAGTTTCCCCACCGGAGTTAAGTGGAACAAAACACAGTTGCTTCATCCACTTGATTTTATTTGTTCCAAGAAAAGCCCGGCGCACTTTTTGCCCGATGGCGATTTGCGAAATCAACGAGCGCGGCACTTAATCCCAAAAGGGGAGATGATGGGTGGCAAGCAGCGAACGCGCGGACGGCGCCGCCGACTGGCAACACGGCGGCCGGCGGTTTCCGGTTTTTGAGCGCCATTTTTAAAAACACGCTGTAAATCCACCATTACTTTTAGCCGGGGGTCGCTGCAACTGATTTCAAACGACTCGTCCGCCTTATTTATGTTCCGTTTGTTTCGCGTGCGAGCTCATTAATAACCTGCAAGGGAAGTGTGTGTTTTATCCCATTATTCCGGGTCGCTGTGCACGGGGAGATGTATTATAGTTCACTACACATAGACGTTGCTTTTCTTTGGATTCTTGTATAATTGAGTTTGATGTTAAATGCACAATTTCAACGAATGGAGCACGCAACGAGTTAAATTGTATATGCAGCGGGTAAATAATCGCACAAAGGGATGAGTTTTGTTTGGCGTGGCTTCCAGAAAATGAGGTTTAAGAATGGATGTAAATGTGTTCTAATTAACTAGAGCGGGAATAAAATGACCACTCTTTATTTTACTTTCTTATAAAAGGCTTGAATTCATCGTTTACTTAGTAAAGTTGGATATAATAATTTTCTTTAATCAAATTAAACCTGCGTGACTTAATTATCTTACAAAAAAATATTGTTATTTAATCCTCGGCCGCATAAAAAGAGACTAAAATGTTATTTACATTTTATGAAATCAATATTTTGAAATTAGACACGATCGCTTTACACGAGATGAAAGAACCGGCCACTCGAAACTCAAAGCACTGACAAACTTGTCCTGCAAAGTTTCAGATGAATTTTCAGTCCCGTTGAACAGGCATTACACAAAGTACCAAAGCAAATACTGTGAATAATGAATATACATATTTCAAACACAGAGCCAAGATTACGGATCTATATATTTATGGAAGACTTCAACACGATTGCTGCAAAATATTAATTTGCGGATGCTGAAACGGAAGCGAAGAAATACGGCAATCGGTTGGCGCATTCTGTTTTGTCCGTTTAATGAAAACGAATTAGAACATTCCCCAGTGGGAAGTGAACTAGGGAAGAAACCGAGGGTCTCTGCTGAATCTGTGCAAAAAACGTTTTATTCGAAAGGACCGCTGAAAAAAAAAACAAAACAAATTAAAGCGTCGTACCTCTTAACAACTTAATTTCACCTCAAACGTCTCTAACTGTTATTATCTCTCCCTCCCCTATCCCAGTTTTATATACGGAAAATGCTCGGATTCCTAATTCAGCGCTTTTCAAAACTAATATTCTGCATTATAATTTTGCTATTCAGTAGGGTTCGGCAATTATCCAGATTAAAAATTGGCCAATGTTCAGGATCGCTTATTATTTTAGCGTGATTGGATGAATTGAATCACTAATTAATTACTTTAATTAATTGTGATGAACACGTAAAAAGCAAATTTACTTTTATTCGTGCTTTAAAGCTATAACTATTTATTTTAATTAATGGTGCTCGTTGGTTTTCAGTATTTTCAAAAGTGGGTTACACCCATAACTGCGCCCTGTTGTTACACAATTTTAATTAAAAATCATTTAGAAACAATGGATTATGCTGAAAAATATAGAATATAACAAAAATAAATCATTTTAATCTAAACACATAGTTATTTATTTATACTGAGCTTCCTGAATTTTTTAAAAAATATACTTTGAAAAATGGTCTTAAATGTCTTAATAAAAATGGATTTCATCACAAGTGTTATTTAATCTCTGGTTGAGCGTTGAAATCGAATCGCGTACTGCAGGAGTTGCCATTTTTTGTTTCGAATCCTGTTATCGCCTCAATAATTCATCTTTCACTGGAATATGAATTATTGATGCAGTCCGACAACCTAAAACATAAAATAGCTAAAAATTAATATTTTTTTGTTGTCAGCAGCTAGATACATTGCCTAGCCTAGCCTAGCCTAACCTAGCCTAGCCTAGCCTAGCCTAGCCTAGCCTAACCTAACCTAACTTAACCAATTTAATTTAGATATTGAATTTTTATTTTCCTAATTTTTTAAAGCCTGGCCCGCGCCAGGCTTTAAAAAATGCGCAAAATCACCCGACAACAATGTGTTAAGGCGGGGGACGCATTTTGTCGTCACTCGACATAAGTTTCAACCGTTGTTAACTATTTTATCTATGATTATTCACAAATATTCTGAAACTGTAATTATAAATTGTTGACAGATTCACAACCTTTTCGACTATATAGGGTAGGCGCATTGGCCCAAATTTTTATGGAGTTCCATTCGAGTAAAAAAATAAGTAAAAGTACAATTTCGACAAAGACTCCATACGTAATACAAATTCTTTAATACTAATAAAAAAAATCATATGAACAATAATGAAAATTAATTACAGGGGTTGTCTGTCACTGGCAATCCGCATTTCGTACCGGATGCGAGCGATAAAAAACATCCGCGAACGTTTCGTTAGACTTTTTAAACAAATACAATTTTTTTGTGAGATGTAGGATTTATATTAATATTAAAAGAGTTATTGGAGAAAAATCAGCACGGGTACTAAACTCAATTATTAGAATTTGTCAAGTATAAAAATCCTGTTTTTACGTTTTAAAAAAACACAAATTAGTGGGAAAGGTAAATAAGATATTTTTGGTTTGGTATATATTTTTTATAGAACAAATTTTCTTGTATACACTTTCCATTATATGGTCTATAAAATTGATTAAAATTTTAAATTATTTAGATGTAGATTACGGGGAATAAAAACATGTGACGGTAGAAATTGTACGTAAATAGCAGGAAAACGTGAATTGTCGACACGTAAAAACGGTGTTCTACTCTATGTTATTTTTTTTGTTAATATAATCTCGTTTATGTTACTATAATTTGACATTAAATTTCTACTGCAACTCTATGCTTTTTATACTTTGATCTTCAACAAGCTTTTATTGGAAGATTTCTGAGCAATATGTATCGTCATCAAAGGCGCAACAGCCCTATTGTAGAGCCCTAGCCTCATCCAACAGCCTTCTCCATTTTATCCGATCTGCCGCTATGTCGCTATTTTCCGGTAAGTTTTGTACACAGTCCAACCATCTCAGCCTTGATCTTCCTTTCCTCCAGGGACAGGAAAGTTCAAGGGTTCGTCATTGGCATATGGGCATGTATTTTGTCTTGGACTCGTTTTCTTCGTCATCTCTCTGCAAATTTATTGCGAAATCCATATCTGCCTCTAATTCGGGATGAGTAATTTACTGTAATGTTTCAATCATCTTGCCAAAATTTAGAATTTTTTAATAATACCTATGCATTTTTTATTTGTTTCTAGCATAGGTGAGGGTTTTTCCGCAAATAATGACTTACCTTCCATTTTTTCTGATTTTTTTACATTGAAGTATTATTGTTTTTTTTTAATGTATCAGTTGTCTTGACAGCAGTAGAAGATTGCTTGAGTATTGAATGCATTTTGCCTACAATTCTCCCCACACATACATTTTATTACTCTGGCAATTAATCACCAGCGCGAAGACATAGTGTTGCAGGTGTGTGGATTCATGACCATTGGCCATGGTCCAATACATCATGCTCTATCGCTGAACGTGTATACCCATCCCGTAACCAAAGAAAGAGATACCCAACAAGAGATTAACAGAGAGGGATAGAGAGGGTACTGAAATTGCAGAGGGAGAGCGAGTTCTCCTGACTGTTGCTAATATCGAGTGCAATACGTAAAACGCTTTAGCGCGCTTCGGGGTTTTATACGACGGCCCAATGTGTTCCGAATTATTGACCGGGTAAAATATACGACCGTGTTTTACCGTGACGCTTTTACTGTGTCGTGCATATTTTTTTTTTTGTTATTGAAATTTTATTTAGTAAAATGCGACATAGAGTCCTGCAACATTTTATCGCGGTTGTAAAATACGCCTTTTATTATTCAACGAATGATTGATAGCGTTCGTGGGGATTTCAGAGTCGGGCGATGGTGATAAATGAGAGCCAAAAGCGTCGCCGGTGTGTATTTTCCACGAAAATTGGCCGCCTATTGGTTTTCCGGGCGTCGTGGAAACGTCTCGGAAAACTCTAAATTAAATCACGGCGAGGCGACGACCGCCACAATAGGGCTGCAATATTAAATAAGGTCGAGGTCCATGGGGTTTAGGGTCTTTGTCGCCGAATCAGTATCACTTTGTGTGTCCCACGGGACAGACCGATAATATTAATGTATGGCGACGCTGGCGATGTATGGCGCAATTTGTACAAATGCATATTCTATGGCGAACGAAACCTAATTTATATGTCAGCCTACCCTTAAAGATATCTGATAAAATATTTTAATTAATCTATATTAAACTGGAAATAATATCTAGCTCAAAATTGATTGATTACGCTTAAATAAAAAAAGTTATAAGTTAAACCTTGATAAAAATCCGATGAAAAATTACATCACATATAATTTTTACCGTTAAAATGTCGTCTATCATGTCTATTTTTTTTTTTTTTATAAAAATGGAAGCCTAAACAAATCAACGATAGCAATAATGGCTATATCGATATAGGAATAAATTTATTCTAATTGCATTCAAAGGCTTAATAAATTTTGCCATATATAATCAATCTACAGCTATCTATAAACATGATATCTAGCGTTCTACGTCTCTCAAATTATAAACATATCTATATAATAGCATAGGTTCTAACATAGATAACTGTAAAAAATCTCAGTGAAAAATAGAGCCATATTATGACATTATTTATTAAAAAATTAAATAGATTGTTTTATAGAATCTCAAGATATGTTTCAATACATTTGGTCTGGAGATTTATTCTATATATTTCCTTCAGTATTTAGTATTTAAAAAATCACTAAGTATTAATTTATTAAATACTAATAACAGTCCTTAGTTGTAAATATTATATTATAATTATTATTAGTGATTTTTCTAGTGTTTCGTACATAACATAACATATTTTTGACATATCAGTCTCGTAAAATAATAATATGATCATTCAAACTTACTTTACGTAATATGTAAATCATAAAATTCTCTATTTTTATAATTATTTCTATTTTCTATCGGCAAAAAAAATATTTGCTATAAATATTATATTTATAGACGACACAGCGACATCTTTTAGTGAAAAACGTGGAGAAAATAAATTCGTGCAGTGTAATAACACTCCGTAAACATTAGAGCCAACGAGGACTCGAAAACGCGTCCCCCCTACTTCTACGTTGGCCCGCGAGGACGCGTTTTTCGTGTCCCCGGACCGCAACGTGTTAATATTGAGTTTTCCATGAAATATATTACAGTATGTTTTTAATAAAAAATATTAATAATATATATATATATATATAGGAATGTAAGTTAAAAGTATAGTATAGTTTGTAAAAAGTATAGTATAGGTTGTAAAAGTATAGTATAGGTTGTAAAAAGTATAGTATAGGTTGTAAAAAGTATAGTATAGGTTGTAAAAGTATAGTATAGGTTGTAAAAAGTATAGTATAGGTTGCAAAAGTATAGTATAGGTTGCAAAAAGTATCGATATAGGTTGTAAAAGTATAGTATGGAGTTGTAAAGAAGGAAAACATTGTTCTCTTTGCAGCATCATACGAGACCATGAATAAAAAAAGGAGGTGTTTTGTGCAACGCGGGCGAGGTTGATATCAATTTATCCACTCCCTCGCCTACACCCTCGCCCGGCGGCACTATCATAGCCACTTGGGCAAGCTATGACTCGGATAAGTCAATCAAACAATTACCCACAATAAGCGGTTTATTCATCCCCCAATTTATATCGTTATTTTACTTGTATCGTGTTAATTACTTTAGATATTTTGATCACCTTCAAGCCGACCGAAGACAAAGCGACAGCTCGCCAACAAATCATAAATGGGCCTCCTCAATCTCTAGCTTTGACATTCTTACTAAGGATATAAAAATAAAAAATAACTGTTGACTACAAATAGAGCTTTTAAAGGATGTAAAGATTTTTATTAAAAAAATGTGTATACTTATTTTTCCATCTATTAAATAATATTTAAATTTATTTATAAAAAAAATATACTTCACGGAGAAAGGGCGTAAAAATGGTTCTATATCATTTTTTGTAGAATAAAAAAATTTAAAACACCTGTCAAATATAGACGGTGTGTCCAATCAGGCCCAATAGTCCTTTTTTCCTTTTGCTCCGCAGCCAATTTACATTTCCGTCAGGCCGTGTCGCCAGGGGTACACTTTGCACGAAATACGGCGACGGGGTAATTAAATTGGGCACATCTGAAATCCGGCCGCGAGATGACTACTCCTGCCACTAAATCCACCGTTCTCCACCGCCACACCACCTCACATCCGCCCAACGCCACCGACCGCGTCGACTGTCACAAAATAATCTTTCCCTGTCACATTTTTGTTTGCCGCACTTTTGTTTCGAAGATCTGTATAAATATTTTTTTTTTCATAAACAAGCGACCTTTTCAAAGCCCCAATTCCCATCTCCACTCCACAATAATAACCACGAAAAAAAACAGGTGAATATAATTTACATATCTGCGTTTTTGTGCACCCCTGAAAAAATGTACGAGAGATAAGAAGATTTAAAAATGAAATTAAAAACTAAATTACTTATATATATTTTATGAAATGCTACTGAAAATTCAATATAATAAACAGGCAAGCGTATGATGAAACTCGTACGAGATAAAAAAAATAAGATTAAAAGTTATAGAGATTGAAAAATAGCACACAGACAGAATTTTTATTAAGCGACGCGCCAGGGGCTCTATTATATATTAAATTTAAAACACATATACATCCACACACGACAATAGAGCACATTTATGAGATGGTTCATTTTCTCATAAACACGTCACATTTGAATATCGCGCCATAAGTTCGCCGATTGTGCCCGTCGATGTTTTGTTTTAACGTCAAAGGAAGCTGGGAGGGGTACTTTTCTCAGGGCCCGATCCCATATAACTTCTAGACATTCTGCCCCCGTGAAACTTTCTACTCGGATATCAGTTGTAAACTACATCTCACAAGTTTTAAATTACCTCACAGCATTCGTACATATATCCCGCGCTAATTTCGTGACGCATAATATACATTAAACGACGCCAAATAGTAACGGCGACGCCAAATCCGCCCGCCTAATTATTATTACTTTTTTCTTCGTCGCGACGATCATTTTGTTTTCTTTCAGACGTCGATCAATCCGACATTTTGCTGAACCAGGATTCGGGGACACTTTGATCGACACGCAATTTCTTCGACGCGGATGTTTGCTCAATTCCTATCATGGACCGAATAATATTATTAGATGTCTACATACGTCTCATATATTTATTTGTATGGTATTGATTATGTAATGTTAATAATCTCCGCGCATTGGATGAAAATTTACAAATTCAATGCGCATGCGCGCACAATATGCGCACCATCGACCTTAATGGCCTTGTACATAGTAAACAATACGTGTACTATAATTATTTTAATATCTAAACTAAAAACTAAAAGTTTTTAAGATACATAAAAACCTACAAAATTTAATGATGATCGGAAATATACACGTCATTTTAGTAGAAGATGAAGAAGAAGACGTCTGACCTGATGGTCGGATCAAATCAATCAAAAAATATCTTTGCTGCAGATCACTGAATTATTGACTTAATGAAGAATCCACATAATTAATCATCGAATTTCACTAGTCTCTTTAAGCGGTTATTTCACCAAGTGCGAGATAATTTCCCGCACTTTAATTTGAATATGTTATATAGTAATGAGTGACATATAGCGCCCCTAGCGGGATCGACTGGTATCATCAAATGTCATCAGCGCCACTGCCAAGGCGTCCCGCGGGCGGCCAACCCCTCTCTCCCTCTCTTCTCCGGCGGTCGAAGCGTTAAGACGTTCCCGAATTTCGCTCCGTCGTAAGACGTAGTCGCCATCTTGTCGCGCTACACACGGATGCCGCCATAACGACTCTGGATATATCTTCCCGTCTTCCCCATGGCAAAGATCACCAACTAATTAACAGACAAGCTAACCACTAAAATCGCTGACGTTCTCCCTGCAGACTCTACCTCAGTATCCCCGACAAGGTGCCCCAGATCGATACGTTGTCGCATTAACCCTCAGCCGGATTCTCGTTGGAATCATTGGAGGAGTACTCCTCTGCAGATACTCTGGTACTAGACCATTAACAAGTGCCGTCACTGCCCAGAAATCATTGAGCAAAGAGTACCAAGGGCTGTGTTCATAAAGTGTCTAAAAGCTAATAACTTAAAAGCTGTCTATAAATGTTTTTCTTTAATAAATATGTCAATGTTTTTAGAGTAAAGGCTAATAGTCTGAGTCACGATGTCGTATCTGTGTTCTGACGAACTGCTCCCTGTATCATTTAAGATTTATTAGTTTTTACTGATGACGGGTGACTGATCAAATTGCAGATAGTCCGCTAATAAGGGAGTATTCTTCTACCCAACCACCGATTGTTTTTTTTGTAATATTGGTTGAAGAAGTTGGTAATTCAAATGAATATTCTACTTTATGGTACTTTCTATTATCAAGACATCTTAGTAGCTTGGAAGAAGCCAGAGAAATGCATTATTTTTCGAATGTTTCGTCCATGAAATCTTCAATATTGTTTTTTAACATCTTTTTTAGAACTCTGTTATTTTTTTAGCATTTATTATATTTTTTTCGTAAGTAAGGTAGCAAAAATTATAAAACATGAATCCACTAAATATACTATTATACTAATACTCAGTGTAGAATTTTCATTGAAGAACTCAAATAACGGACATCAGAGAAGTTGAGGTAGAAATATCAAAGATCTACGAACATCTTAAAGACCGAAAAGCACCATAACAGCAATTAAGAATTGTGAAACTAAAGACTTAATTTATTTCCTAGATAATATTTTTATAAACCATGTAGTGGAAACAAAAAGGTATGATAAAAAATTGGACAAAAAGTTCGTGCACTATATTTTCAAAGATATTATATTAAACATTCTGAAATGGAAACTCAGCACAAGGCGCCCTGGCTTTTCAGAGGCTTTTCTAACTTTACATGCCTTGCAGAGGATATATTCTAATTTTTGTTGTTCAAAGTATTATTTTATTTACATCTCTTTAATATAAATTTTACACATTCGCATAAACAATGGAGAAAAAAATGTTTTAGAGGCTACATTCGCATTGTTTTTTTTTTGTTTTGAAACGTAGGTAGGCAAGAAATATTAAGTTAGTTAAAAATAAAGGTAAAACTTTTTTCCACATCTTACTGAGGTAAGTTAGTACTCTACTGATAAGTCAACCTTCCCACGAAATATATAAATTCTTTATTTTTCGGCATTGATTGGTGATTGATGAAATATAGGGATGAAAGAAATACAATCAACCCTTCTATAGCGCAGAAATATGGACTACGCTATAGAAACCCGCCCTAGAGAAGTCTAGAGGCATACTAAATCGAAAGTTTTAGCTATGTTTTATATAAAAAATATATTAACACTTTTTCTACGGGAATAAAACAACATTTAAAAATTAATAAAAAATCAAATTTAGTTCGAAAGAATTAAAATAATTAAATCAAGTATTTTATAAAAATGTTTTTTTAATTGTCGTTTTAAAATACCGCAGTAGTACAAAATTATTTAACTAGAAAGAAAACAAAACAAGATAGCATTTTTCAAAATTATTACATACATACAATCCTCCTATAGCGTCACGATAGAGACGTTTTAGATAAACATATAGTACATATAGTTAGAGGTGGAAATGAATGAAATCTCATCAGATAATTTTTCGTAAATATGGAGGTTTACTATATCATTAATAACCACAATTTCACATGTCTTGAGAATTTATTTAAAATTTAAATATAGTCAACCCTCATATAGCGCTGAGATAAGCAACACGCTATATAACCCCCTCTACTATATAAGACTAATTAAATTATATAATATATAGTAGTATATTTTGTTGTTAAACAAAGGGAATATACATTAATTTGGTAGTGTAATACATATTTAGGAATTATGTAAATTGACCTTGAAAATTTATCGTTTTGTGATCTAGAAGGAAGCACTATAAGAGGATGCTACTCTATAACAGAAAACTCTATAGGAGGGTTTTGTGTAAATAAATATATCTATGTATACAACATTCTATTAAAAATATTGATTAATTTTATAATAATAATTTTGTAATATGGATATAGTTCAGTATAAGCGGTTATGTAGTCGCCACGTCAGATGATATAATTTTTCAGCAAAAAAAACATTGTTTGAAATATGATATAGACGTTTATAACATATTTTTTCAGATAAATGTGTTTTATGAATGACGATATCGGCTTTTTGTTGTTTCCCGCTGAAAACTGGCTTCGCAACCCGGGACACAGGGATGAAACCGATTTGTACCGACATCCCCAGGGATCACGTTCCTCTCACCTTTCAATATAGCCGATAACTCTGAGATTTTCTTTTTTTTTAGTCTCCCAACTTGTATATAAGTACGGTCATGGCCTCGCGGTACAACTCCCTATGTGTCAACGATATCCAGGGCCGTATAAAAAATTCATGTAGTGTTTCACCACGTCTTCCTTTCAGATAACACGTGTTTGCACGGAACTAAAAGCGTACTTCGCATCACAGAAATTTGTATATTTTATTTTAAATAAAAACAAAAATTTGGCACACTCCATTTTAATGTTACGGCGTCAATTTTCGCGAGATAAAAATGCTTTTCTGGTATCTCATGATATATGCAAACAGTCGTGGTACTTATCCCTACCGAATATTATCCCTCATCCTCGACTATATTTCTTTATTCACCTTCATCATTCTTGTGGGGCATTCTGTTCACCCTTTTTCCGACCCAACCTGATTTCACAATCCAAGAGTTACGCGATAACATTCAAGAAAAAAAATTCTCTCCATCGAATAAATTTCATATATTTTATTTAATAACCGCTTGATTCAATACCTGTTCTAATTAAAGTTTTTAATCATTGAAACTTAGCGACTATAGCCGAACAAAGTTTCGGATAAACTTTGATATTAATCATATAATCGTATTTATAAGCAAATTAATATTCAAATATTTTTAAAGTTGAATCGGTTTATATTTATGCGCAAAGTTTTGATTAATTCTGGTTAAGAAAATTGAACGTTTTTAAACTAATTAGTTCAGCAGACGGTATTCTTAAAGGGTAAATGTATTCTTAATCCCGTTGAATTATATTGAAAACTATGTTTATTAATAAATTTGTTTTTAATTAAATATTAAACTATTTGTTTTAAAAGTAATCATTGATAGCAGACGTTAGATCTTAAAGAGTTAATTCTATATATATTTAATTCAATAAAAGTATTATTTATTAATGCACAAGTATGCTATAAATGTCGCGGAAAACTGCCTCGGAAAATGAGGTTAATGCATCGCAATAAACACTGCAGTCATTTCAAAGGCTGCTACTCAATAATATAATTTCTAGGATTTAAATCAACCACGCTAATCTATTTTTTTTCTAAATTAAAGTAGGAATAAATTTATTAGACATTTGAATTGGCCAAAATGATAAAAAGATCCATATAAATATAATAATATAATATGTATTTATATTATAGATCGATCAATCGCTTTAATGAAAAAATGATTAATGTCTTCCGACTAAATTATATTTGAAATATTCTCTGTTTCGAAATATGACAAAATTATATGCTGAATGAAAGAACGATTATCTCCAGAGGGAAATGGACTCCGAAAAAAGTTGTTATGTCCTAATTAAAAACTCAATTTCCGCGAATCTTCAGGAAAATTTTTAAACATTTCGTAATAATATAATTTAAAATAATTAATGCTAATTTAACGAATATTAATGAATATCGAAAAATATTATTTATAACTGCCTAGGTAACGTGCTACGATACGGCTTTGATATAACACGGTTGTTGAATTGGGATATATTCGTGTATATTAACATTTCTGATTTATTTCAAATAATTACGAATATTATTGTGAATTTTTGCTTACTTAATAATAAAAGTAATGATGAACTTTATAATAATTTACTTCCTCGTACAGAAGTTTGTTAGTTATAGGAAGGACGGTTTCATTGAAATCTTTGATTCTGTAATTGAGTTCCATTTGGAAATTGTCATAATTACATCAACAAAATGTATTGAATCAAAAAGCATTTTTTATTATTAACTTTATATAACAATATGTAAAATAAATTGCAAGGAGAGCACGTGAATCTCATTCATACTCGAACAGTTATATTTGGGTTTCGCTTCCATAGTTTAAATGTTTGATACAGCTTTATGTTGTTTGCTGTTCGCTGTTTATTGTTCTGTTGAAAATTTACACTAACCACTTAAAACAATTAAAACAAGATATCATTACCCGAGGGAATGCAGGAGTTCCCAACGGAGTCTAGGTACTATTACTATTGAGGGTCAATGATACGTTTTTCTATTAATAAGTTTTAATATTAAGCATATATATTATCTTTATTAATTAGTATGCAAAATAAAGTACAAGGAATCTCATTCATACTCGAACAGTTATATTTCTTGATACTTTGAATATTTAATGCAGCTTTCTATTGTTGTAAAAGATAAGATTGATGTCGACGATATTTAAATCCTGACCACTTGAAACAATTAAAACAAGATATCAATGGTCGATATTGGGGTTTAGAATGTTAATATATTTTATCTTGTAATATAAATCCATTAGAAAGCGCCACAACTAATAATATATATTTACTACAAGAAGATCTGACTGAATTGAAGGAGAATTTATGAGATAAAATCTATTTTAAAACAAAGGATTATGATAAATTTTAATTATATCACCAAACCATTATTTTTATCTTATCCTAGTTTTACTTAGTTAAGGCAGGATTTAGCCACGTTAACGATTTATTAACCCATTCGTCACGGCGGCTCGAAAACAACTAGGTCGTCCGAAGGGGTCTATCAGAGACCCTAAGTAATTCTTCATTTTAAATTTATAAAAAAAAAAATATTCTACGAATAAATTTCATAATTTAGTCAATATTTTGGTTTTTCTACTAATCAATATGACGCGTATATGACACGCATACTCGGCGATGTTCAATTGCTTGGTTTTACCCGCACTCGGCACATCGTACCGGATGCGAGCTAGAAAAAACATAGCGCCTGTAGTTACAAAAGCACATATTGTTGTTTTTATTTTATTTTTCGCAATTGTGAATATTAAACGTCAATGATTATTTATAATATTTATTCTTTAGCCTTTTTTAGACAAATACAAAAGGTTAGGGCTAGGTATTTTACAAGTCAATCCAATGATATAAATGATTTTTTTATGTTTTATCAAAAATGGCCTAAAATTTTCTAGTCATTATTGATGACTTCAATGCTTAAACAGACATTTTCGTTGATTGCTACGCGATTTATAAATATTTTATACTTTAATATCGGTACGACTAGGATAATATTTCCTACTCTTGATATTTTTGGTTAAATCTACATTCTACTCTTATTAATTGTGAAAGGATTTTCATTTGTAAAATAAGTATTAAACATCTTGTTAATTTTACAAACGGTTTTAATCTTATGTCCTATTTAATAAAAAGCCATTTTTATAATTAAATATTAAAAAAAACGTTGTTCTATTTTTTTGCTATAGAATTTTTCAAAACAATACGCCTGACTCACATAGTGGAAAAGTTTAAAAAATATATTGATATTGATATTCATTTTGAAACAATGCTAAAAAAACTAGCCTTTAAATATATATTAAATTATTAGTCTACTAAAAAAACACTAGTAATAGCTATTTTTTTTAATATAAAATGATGCTTTGACTTAGGAATCAAAGTTAAAATAAAATTATCAATATAAAAACATCGTGGTTGGATAAAACAACTAAACCATCATTTATTTTATTATCATTTTTCCCTATTTTCTAATGTATGATGTTTTTTATAAAAAAATAATGTTTGTGAGGTCTCGGATTTATATTAAAAGAGTAATTCGAGAAATATCAAGAACTTGGGGTCCCCAATAAACCCTATCGGTAAGGTTAGGTTCAAAAAATCTAGAAGTTCATTAAATATTACATAATACGGTGATTTACGTTTATTTTTAACCAATTTCACACCTAATATAATAAGTTTTATGGAAAAACATCAACCGCATTCATTAGGTTTTTTGTTCAATTAAAAATAAGTAAGTAAAAATTAAAAAGTCTTGATTATTATCTCATTAATCTAATAAACGACCTTTTGAAACTTATTTTATTCAGGTTTTTAGTCAAAATGTTATCTTTATTTTGTTATGTGCAATTATTAGTATTATAATTATGATACATGCTGTATATTATAGAGAAAAATGAAAGAGGGTCGAAGAAAAAACTCGTTCTATTTAAGGGATAAATTTAATGAGAAATTAACACTTGCAGAGGCACGGAAAAAAATCTGAGTTATTTCTGAATCTTAGAATAATACTATTCACAAGGTTGTGGCCAGAAGTAGTCACTAGAGAAATTGGTGTACCACCAATCTACGATGAATACAAAAAGACATTTGTCGTGGTATTGGTGGAGGAGAAGGATTAAATGACCTGGATAATCAAGATATCAAAGAAACATTGGGCGATCGTACTTTTAACAAAAACGAATTAGATGAAATGTTAGCACCTTGATAAATGCCTCAGAAAACAGTTGCAACAAAGCAGATACATGTTTTACATTAAAAACACTTAGGCAAGGTTTGGAGTTATTTAATAAATTATATTTTTTTATAGAAAATAATCTTATAATGGATAAAAAATAATTTAAACTCTTAAAAAGGTTTAACTCTTAAAAACTCTTAAAAACTCTTAAAAAGCCCTACATATTTTTATTTCTAATATATAAATTTAATATAATAAATAAAAAAATATGAAACATCAACAATCAAGCCATAACAGCAAGTGTTGCCATATGGCAACACGTGCTGTTTCAGCTTGATTATCAAACTATTTAATTTCCATAACCGCAATTTTGTCTTGTCCGGCCCCCAGATTGCTCCCGAAGAAAGTTGTCCGCTGAAATCAACATTTTTATTGGCGCCCCGGGGATATATGAGGACCATTACCCTCAGCCGCCAAGTGTGCGGAGCCTCCACGAGCCCTAACCACCGCCCTCCTCACCCGACCCCCTCCCACCACTGCAGTGCGTAATACCACGACCCTCCGATACACCACAAATCATGAACGCCCGATGTATGTATCATCATTCAATCTTATTGTAATGCGTTTACCCCACGGCACTAAAACCGAAACGCATAAAAGATCCGTATAAAATTCATACCGTGTCGGCTGTGCGAAAATATTTGCAAGAGACTCCTCCATATTTGTATACCGTGCTTGGATTTGAATATATTTTTTCAACATTAATTTATAATATTTCAAGCTAAAAATATTCCGAGTGTGAATGGTACAAAAGATACCATGTACCTTTCAAGATCATCTGTACTATACTCATATTTTCGGTGTTATGTGAAAAGATTACATCCTTTTCGGATGTTACACGTGTATGTACGTACAATTTTATTTGTAAACAAACGTGAACTTTCTGTAAAACATCACATTCGTTAAAATGGCGCAGGCGACGCCGGCGTCAACCTAATTTGGTAGTCGAGCACTCAGAGGACCAATTTACGAAATTAGCTATCCGGAGCTCTCTTCTTATTTGTATGTATGTGTATACATACTCCAGACGCGAGAATGACTCTTGATTTTAAACAGATTACCAACGGATACATGTGGCACCGGAGGGGCGCTTTGAACTGACCTACCCCCCTCCGTTCCGGCCCCGCCCGCTCGTTAGGGGCGCTTTTTTCGTCTTGTTAATTTTAAATATAGCAGACAAAGGCTCCAGTTCCTTTGTGATCGGGCAAAGTTTGTCTCTCACCTGCATTCTTGCCCTCATGTTCCCTGGAGAAATTTCAGGGGTTTTGCTTTTGTTCGGATGGTTCTTTGCCAGCGACATTCTGGAACGACTGCAGTTTAAAATGTTTCAGAAGAATTACATATTTCGATTCTGCATTCATTAGCACAAATGAATGAATGAATTTTATATTAGAGAAATTAATAAAATATTATTTAATTAGTATTTTGATATATAAAGTAAAGGTAAAGCAATTCATCTCTAGGAGAGATATTTTTTTATATTTTTTTTAGTAGAAACAGTCTGGATAATAATTCAGAGTATACAGAGCTCTTCATGATCCTCTGTATTCCGTTTCTTTTAAGCTTCTCCGTGCTAATATTTTTCCTAACGAGATGTCCAAAGTAGCAAAGAATCCTCTTGTTACATATCATGGATATAATAATTTTGTTCCTTACTTCTTTCAGTACAGACACGTTTGTAGGTTAAGCGTTTCATGGTATTCTCAGCAGGCGTCATCTTAAGCTTATGATTTTTCTTGAATAACTCTTTTAATATAAATCCTACATGTCACAAACTTTAAATAATCTAAGAAATAAACATTATTTTTAATCTTTGCCCTTTGTTGTCTGCAATTGCGTAAATAAATAATAATACAGTCAGCCCTCCTATAGCGTTTCCTCTAAATCGCTACTTTTTACAAAATTCCTTGTCAACCAAAGAGCATTGACTATTATTACGCTCGGAAATGTATTATAGATTTACGAAATATCGAAATTAACCTTAAAAATACTAGATTTTTGTAGAAAATAGCGATTTACAGGAAACGTTATAGGAGGGTTGAAATTGAAATAATTAGGAGTGATTTTATCTGGAAAATTGGTGAATTTTCTAATGAAGGTATATGTACTGAATAACATAAAGTCCCTAAAAAATAATGGTTTATTTTTAATATGACATTTTATCTCTGATTTTATTCTAAAGATATATTTTTAATAAAATCTATTAAGTAAAAAAACCTTTTTTCTTACAAAAAGGTTTCAAGAGTTCAAAAAACTGTTGATTAGTTAATAAAATTCGACTATGTAAAGTCAATTATTACAATAAAATAAAAACCATGAAGGTTTTGAACAGGGTTTAAGAACCTTATTTTAAATGATTTATGCTAAAATTAAAAACCTATATTGTAGATCAAAAAAATTGAAAAATGTGTATTTGCCAAGAATCATGTGGTATTTTCGTTGTATATATTTTTATAAAACATAATAATCTTAAAAAATGTTATTCCGTAAGCCGTTTTATCTCAGAACTATGATTTTAGAATTTATGAAATATTACAAATTAAACTATAATTAAAATTAGAGATTTTCTATATTATGTGTATGAAATATCTCTCAAAATAATAAATATGTATATAAAACAGTATTCAATTCAATCCATTTCATGTTGACTTCAGACTTAAGTCTATTCTTAGAATATTTATTAATTTATTCTGTGATTTATGTATATAATTTTTAAAAATAGGTAAAGAATAAAAATCATTTTAAAAAAAATAACTAGAAAAACTGTTCCTTTGAACTCCCCTGGCACATCTGTCGCCAATGAAAAAAATGGAAGAAATATGTTAGGTCAATACCCCCTCGCGCCTATAGGCACGAGCTATTGTTATCCAATACGTGCAAGGTCATTGAAAATATAAAAATGGGTCAAATGCTTGATTTGCTTCAAATCGCAAAATATAATTAAAAGAACCTAACCCCCAATTTTGTATGAGTGCCTAACTTTCTATAGCGTGGTCCCTATCTGAACGCTATAGAAAGGATGACTGTATATACATTTTTTTAAATTTAATTCTGGTTAGTTTTTTTAGTTACGTCGCAAAAAACTAGCATAGTATAATTTGAATATTATATTATCTAAAAAAAATAATTATGAATATATTATTAATTAAAAATAATTATAGATATTCTGCGAAAGAAACCTTTCTATGCTCTAGAAATTAATTTTGGGGTATATGATCCTATGAACGTTCTTAATCACACGTCTATCACCATGTATCGTAGCAATAGAAATGTAAATACATAAACGAGGGTCAACAATTTGCGACACAGAATCCTCCTATACAAATACTGGATATGGATAAAAGGTAAAAGACAAACGTCGGGGGTATTTCTTTCATTTCTCTCCCCGCCAAACAATTGCTATCCTTTATGAGAGGCAACAAAAGCCGATATACCCATAACTCTTTCCCTACCCCCCGAATCAAATATCTACTACTTGCCTTCCGTTTACGTCTCACCGGCCATGCCCCATTTTTCTCTTTCAGTTTACCCGATTAGGAATTCCATTGTCTTCTCTCGGCGAAATCTTTGGTTACTTATTTAACTCGGCTCACCGGGATTTCAATACACGGACCTCTTTGTGGAGACAGACATAAACTCTTTATGTTGAACTCTTACCATCGGATTGGGAGGCTCTTTGTTGTCTCTCTTGTAATATCCGGAATCCGGATTATGGATGATTCGCTACCGAGCACAATACACACGCGATCCACGTGTCGTGGATCATACGAAAATTACGTACAATTTTCATTTCCACAATCGGATAATAGTTCATTTTAATATCAATCAGAAAATAATCGCCTTGACTTTCCATAATTTTTACCCCAATCAATCTTGGTCATCGATTGACATTATCCACTTAAATACTTAATTCCGCTCTCGCGTTATATATAATGGAGCTTTAAAGCTTAGTCACGTATGATTGAATATTATTCGGCCATGAAACCTAATTATAATTATTTATTATAGTGATTATTGGATATTTTTGCAAAATGTGTATGTATTATATCGAGTATTGATTTTACGTTTATATAATAGGAATAAGAAACTCTTCTCAATTTTGCACATTAGTCAAATACCTGTCAGAACTGTCAGTGAAAATATGAAAATATTGTACAGCTGTCTGTATCGAAAAAAGGATATTCCATTATTGTGCCACTTACTTTTCCCAATACTTTATAAATTATTTTGAATGTTTATATAGCGTTCCATTTATAATTTAAAAAAATTTTTATACCAAAATAAAATATCAATGATTTTTCAGGTCAGATCTCTGAATAAAAATAATTTAAAAAAATATGCTTTGCTATTTTATACGGTTTTAAAAATGAAATGTTTTACGAGGACGAACATATTCATTATTCATTATTTTGCCCATTTTGTAATGTAAATAATTCTAGGAAAAAAATAATATTTTTCAATACAATCAACGTCAATAAATTTTGCGGGCTTTCTTGATTCATTTTATTATATCCTCGATTTTTATTATAATATTTTTTAATGAAAATAGTACGGTAAATCTATTTATATTAAAATTATATCGAACATTACAATTGAATATTTGATTCGTGGGTCAAAAAAATATTATTAATAAAAATAAAAACAATATTTTGATTAATGAAAAAATAATTGATCCAAATAGACATTTGAAGATTGAGAGATACATTCAACAGCATTTTGTATCAAAAATATTATTTATTATTATATAATAATACCAATTATAACAATATGCACTCGAAGATGTTTCTTTTTCAATTTACTGGCCAGTTGTTGCCAGAACTTCAGCAATATTTTTCGAAGTAAACTCATTTGGTTTGTCAGAATCATCAATAACACTGATATTATCTTCAAGAAATGTTTTTTGGTTTTCAGTAACTATTCCAATTAAGTCTTCTTCGCTTATTTCTTGAATAACTTGTCAATGTCGGCAAAGTCTAAGTTATCAAATCCTTCTCCTAATGCCTTTGTTTAACATAAATTATCACGTTTAACTACTTCGAAAAATATTTTTTTCAGCAGGTATATGAATTTCGGTGAATGCAATGATCTTTAGTATCTATTATATTATTAAGTATTTAGTCATTTACTTTCGATATACAATACTGTACAAAATGTCAATAGATGCTTCATATAACAAACAATATATTTACCTTAGATTTCTTATAATCAATTATTATCTCCTATATAATCGATCCCTCTTTCTGGTCCAGAAATGCCTCAATCCTGCTGTACATCTCCAGTAAAAGTTCTGAGGGATTTTAGTCCATTTTTAAGTTAAAAACGACATTGACTTGTTTTTTTCCTGCTGGATTTTCAAGATCTTTGGTGTATATATATTTTTAATATGATTAATATCAGGAGATTGTCCAGACCAAGGTAAAATATGAAGATTTTGATCATCTTTCAAGGTTTTACGGGAATTATGGCGAGGAGGTCCCTCTTCCATAAACGTATATATATTTCTTTAATTGTGATATAAAACAATGCCATGAGTCTATCTTCAAAAACACCAATACTTATTTCAGAATTTCAAATTGCATCACAGGATAATAAATCTGATCTTACGCCAAACCAAATTGCACATTGTATTATCACACTTATTCCTCTTAATTTCACGAAACTTTGGAAAAATGATCCTCTAATTGATCTACAAAACCCTTTTACACATAAATTCGTCTACTATCACTAAATTGGCAGTATCTACTTTCAGCAGAAAAAATACGTGTTAGTTTTTAACAGTAGGGCCCGAATCTATTGACGTTATTTCTCAAACTTGGCCAAAAGAGGGTTTTTGGAATTTTTTGTGAAGTCCAACACTATGGAGAAACCTTTGCACTATCTTTTTTAAGGTATTTATAAACTCTATGACCTTATCCACGGATTTTTTGCGTCACCTACCATTGTTCGTGCCTTCAACGCTCTTTTTTTACTATCTAAAGGTCAAGGTCTAGCTTATCTTTGAAAAACATACAGTAAACCCCCCTATAACGTCAAGATAGGTTCCACGTTATAGGGGATTCAAGTTTTTAAATTTTATTTTTTGATTTAAAGGAAATCAGTAAATCAAACGTTTCCATTTTTTTTGTTTTACATTTTTTCGTGTTAATCAGCCAAAATTACTTAGATGCGTGTCAATTTCAAGCAACAAAAATACGTTATAGGGGGGATCGACGTTATAGAAAAAAAAACCCCCGCAAACGCGTTAAAGGGGTTTACTGTACGTTGTTACGATTCTTTTGAACTCAAATCATTATATTTACAGTGAAAATGAGATGTTTAATTAGACAGAGATATCGCATTTGCTTAAACCGCTTCTAAGATGGTGTACTGAATCATATTAATAATTTTAGCTGTACAAGAGTTCTGGCTACCTAAAACAATTATTCTAGGGCTATTTACTTCTGACACCCTTGTGTCTATTCTATTCTCTCATAAAATGTTTTTTTTTCATGACCGTGTTAAAGTGACACTGCGTAAAACGGATTACACATAAAACGAGGTATGAATATGTACATGAATATCTAAATATATAACAGAGGATTAAAAACTACGTATATAGTAGAATGGAAGCTGTGTTAGATCAACTCGCAAAATTAATTAACACCGACTGTATTAATAGAAAATATTATCATAGTAAAGTAAGAAGATTTTTCTTGTAAATATAAAATCCGTTAGTATAGTAGTAATATTTTTTTAACTTTTTACGATAACTTTTATTCAAAAATATATATATGAAATATCATCTGAAAAAATTATCTATGATGCTTTTCTATGCAATATATTTTTAGAATAAATCAATAGCATTTGTTATGTTAGCTAATCTAAAATAATCAAAGCGCTAAATGGTTAGACCTAAGTATTAATGACCTTCATTACTTGAGCGAACTTAACATAAGCACTAATTACTTAAACCCAACCTAAGTAATTTTATATTTATTATTTAAATATATATCTATAGCTGTGTTTATAGCCGAATCGTGTTTATTTTCACATGAGATTATGCAATCACTATAAAATGGCATACCATATTCGGCACTCTGCGTCAACACTTATCGATTGACCCACGGAGGTTTAAAACAAAAGACACCGACCCCATTGTTCGCCGGCTACAGTAATTATTCAGACGCATGTATCCATCCAGTCTATTTTGGTTATATGTTTGCATAGGCGTGTGTAGGCTGCAAGCTCCATTTGCCAGGGATTGGCTTTTCTGTGGTAGTCAGTATGTAACTGACAAGCCTGAGGCCTTCGTCAGGCCAATATTTAAAGTAACATCGCACGGACAGGTATTCAACGCTAATGGAGCCACATCCTTTTTCATCCTGCCAGATAAACATCAAATTTGTCAAATTCAACACCACTGCTCTCTATATAAATATATATTTAAAATCCATTCGGTGATGTGTGACGTCATAGGAATGAATTTGTGCAAGGCCTTGACTTTTTGACCCACTGCGCAATATTCCGAGCGAGCAAGCATCAACCCAGCGCTTTGTATAACGCGATGCAAACATCAAAGAATTGCGTTTTTATTTCAAAAAAATTGCTAAAATTATTCTCTCTCTTATTTCTGATTTATAATTAATTGTTTGAATCGACGCTAAGCTCGTTGAAGCACTCGAGCCATAATTAAAATTGCCCGATGCGTTTTCCATGAATGATCGTTGTATGCGAGCCGGGCAATTAAGTGCGTTAATTAAAACGACAAGTGGCATTCTTGGTCCTGAGAGGCGGGAAGCTGGCCAGGTCCACATCAAAGCGGCGGCACGTCTGCCCCCATTGGCTGGACTCGTTTGACCCCGGACTTCTTGTGTTACAAGCAATTAACCACTCGACACATTCAGACTTCATGCACTATTCATTTACCCATGGTGCGAATGGGAAATGTAATAAACTGATGTGGTCGAACGTGCCGAGCGGTTCGCCGCCATTTTTTTGCAAAAATATCAAGCGGCTGCTGAAATAAATGGGTTTATTATAAGAAGTCATAACGCGTAAGTGTGCGATTGATGTAAAAGCGAGTGTCGTGTATGTGTGCGAGAGTGGTGGGGGTAGCGGGGGGAGTGTATTAATTAGTAGGCCGTCGGCCTTTGATGCGGACGGACGTTGCGTACTTTTTTATAATGATCATTTAATTATATTCAATAAACATTATTTTATAATTAAAAACAAAAATTATATTTATTTAATATAATATAAATAGGATTGATTTTTTATTTAAATATAAAATAATCGCCGATTTATCTCCAACGTTCGATGCATAGTTGCAGAGTTAATTAAAATAAAAATGTTAATTAACGCTTTTTTTCTAAATGGAGACGTGTCATCGCTGGCTGGACCATTTTTAATTAAAATTTCGCTAAAAAAAACTATGCATATATATCTTTTCAGCTATAATTTAATTTTGAATGAAAATTTCCGCTAATGTGAACTCGGCTACATTATATATGCTGAAAAAGTAACTGTGGGTTATGCGTCCCTATAAATTTTCAGCTTTATCCCACTTCCTGATCTCGTTTATACACATTTTCATGGATACGCATTTAATTTTTTTTCGCGTTATATTTTCGAATCACGTCACATGATATACCGAGTATTAATGTTTTCTTTTCCTGAAAATAAAAATAATACATGGCAAATTCGAGCCGAACAGATTAATTTTTACAGTACGCCAGCAACAAAGAAACGAAATTTACTACAACTTAGTAATATATGGTAACGTATAATAATAATTCATATTTTTATATGAAATTTAAAAAATAAAAACCTACATATCTTTATAGCCATTTCCTAA